>JAOVYX010016031.1:0-25875 GCA_035668315.1 Drosera spatulata | reverse complement strand
GAATTGTTGATGAAGGCCCAGCGACAAACTTGAAGCATGAAGAAAGAGGTGAATGGTCGATCTGGAAACAACAGGATCCATGACGAAAGTTTTTATCATGTCCCCTACATCGCCTGTGTTCTAATAGAAATGTCTCTCTCCTGCTAGGTTTCAACCCTACAGTATTGATAAAACAGATTTAGTCTCAACCATCACAAAATGTGCCATTGGCCTATCATGTATCAGAGCCATTACACCTAGGGCACTGGGGAATTAGATATGTATTTCTGGCAGGTGCGACATGAAGTCTTAGTTATCTTCCGCTAGATATCAAGATTTGAACTAAAAGTGATATCAGTTCATCCTTCCCAAGTTCACCAATTCCCTTCTTCCTCTTACAAAAATCGTTAACGATATTTTCCAATATTTTTCAAAATTTCTTTCAGAAATCTTACTTCCTCCATCCTTACCTGATTCAGACCTATGTAACTCATGACTAGCAACTCATCAAGTCTTATCTCTTCAATATCAAGGTCATGGTAGCCATGAGCAAAGCAATGTCCTAGAAATGACGAGCAAAGACTTAAACACAAGCTCATGAACAATTTTCAGATTGTGAATTCGTAACCTTCTGTGGTTACACTGTCAGCTCATCTTATGCACTTCAGTTCTGCTATGATAGTCATTGATGAAAGTGATGGTACATTATATACGATTCGAAATGAGGATCAACTCGCACCGTGAAAGCAAATGATGTTACATCACATCATCGACTAATAATCATCTCACACAGATGAATTACAACAAAATTATCACTGTTACACTAATGCAGACGACTAATAATCATACGGCATCAAACACGAACAGACAAACCGTGAATGTCAAATACAAACAACGATTCAATGGAAAACAAGCAGGAACATATGAAGCGAGCATAATCATTGATTGATAAGAGAAAAAATTCAGGATTTCGCATGGGATTCGAAGCTCACAGATCATTGATCGCATGGAACTCAAAGGGATTGAAATCAATAGTCGCACTGTGAAAACACCTTGATCGGAATCCGAAGACGGAATCGCATTCAACGAAATGACGCTCTGCGAGACTGCGACAGACGGCGAAAGCGAAATCGAGCCCCACTGTAAATAATGTGTTTTTGACTTTAACCATTCATTTCTCAATCCCATTGCTCTGACTACACAACTAACCATAAATATTTTTTTCCCTTGGCCTATATTTCTTTCTTCTTATTTATTTTATTTTGTTATAATTTGATTTTCCCATTTTCTGAACCTAAGTTCAATCGAGCCGCATATTAAAGGTTGTTTTTCAAATGTTTCTTGAAATGTTTATTGATTGTATAAAATACGTAATTAAGTCACAAGTTATGCGTATTGAAAAAATGGAATATAAATACTATGTCATGGTATTAATGGGATGGAGAGAGCAGTGAATTTGGTGGAGTGATTATTACCTATGTATGTTGAGGCAAATGGAATCATGTATCGGTAAATCTTCCATAATTTTGGAAGTTCATATGACAAACTGGCATATCCCATATTTGGATTTGGGCTAAAATTTCCTGCTCCATCCGTTATATGTTTGCTGTTTCAATTCATGACACAAACAAACAGAATAAGTTCAATCATGGTATTTTTTTCTTCAATTAATTAACTAAGAGGTTATCTAAAATTAGTTTGAATTCATTACCTTCATATAATTAGTTTGAATTCATTCATTCATTCTCCCTCTCTGTCCTTCTCTGTAGCAGAGTATTTAAGATAATTCTGCAGAAAAAGGCTGAGTTCATATTCCAGGGAAATGAGCAACAGGTAACCAAAGAATCTCGTCTTTCTCATTTTTAATGATTTGATTCGGTTTATTTTTCGCTTTCATTGAATACATTGTTACCCAAATGGGTTCGTTCTATGTGCCAATGA
This sequence comes from Drosera spatulata, assembly GCA_035668315.1. NCBI lineage: Eukaryota > Viridiplantae > Streptophyta > Magnoliopsida > Caryophyllales > Droseraceae > Drosera > Drosera spatulata. Next base: position 23,955 of record JAOVYX010016031.1, on the reverse strand, counting down.
ATTTTTCCTGTTCTTTGTATGTATTTTGTGTTATAAATTTGAACCATGACGAGCTCAATTGGGTTGGAAGGGTAATTTCATGGTTGAATCGCCTCGTAAGTAGCTGCAAACGAATCCGAGGGTTCAATGATATCTTTGATGATTAAAGTTGAAGTTGTCATTGGGGTCGCAATGACTTTTTGGGTTATTCTGTCAGGTTACCTGGAAGGATGTGCTAGTTCATATGCTGGCCCTTCACGATATTAATGTGTACTTTAGGCATAACGATTGTGTGTGTTCTCATATTAAAAGAAGCCGCAAGCTTGTTGTTGGTTTTGAATTCAACTTGAGCATGGACTATACGTTGAAACAATGTTCATGATGCAATTACGCAGGGTTCAAATGGCCAAGACAACCAGACGTCGTCCCCTACACACCTGTGGGGTTTCGTTCCTTGCGATCGTCCACACCCTCCATGTCAAGACCACGGAAATCAACGGACCCATCGGTTCACTATCAAGAAGAACAACCAAGTTACTCGCGTTCGCTAATCCTGTGATCCATGCCATGATGCATATGTGGCTTGCGATCCTGTCATTTATAGATGATCATATCGTAGCAGCGGAGAAGATGATTGAATTTTGCTTCCCGTTGCTGGCCTATGTGTTCAACAAAGTAGATGGAGTGCTTCATGCTGTGGAAACTATGCCTGGGAGACTTGAGGACATTCTGAATAGGCGCCCTTTGATCTTTCACCTCCTGGAGTGGACGGTCTCTCGTGCCATCAAGTTGTTGAACTTTTTGATCATGGCGTTGACAGATTGTGGTTCCGAAAGTGCTATGGAGAAGGACATCATGGTTGACAGAAACTGCAGAGAAGAGACCAGAGTCTCGAATAATGAAACTCATCCTCCTCCTCTTGAGAATACTGAAGATGTGAATGATGACGATGCTAAGGAGGATGTGCCACTGACTTTCAGGGATTCCCAAGAAGATGACAATAAGTTTGAGTCGGCTATGAACTCATTCCAAGGAGTTATGGACAAAGTACCTCAAGAAGACGCGAAACTGCTAGAACCGATTGAAAAGGAGATACAAGATGGGGAAAAGGAGGAAGAGAAAGGGCTAGAGAAGATCGGGGACAATGGCATTGATGAGAAGTCCGTGAAAGGGGGAGTTCCGATACTGGACTTGTTTGATATTGGATGGGGAGCACATAAGATGTAGGAATGCTTCGCCTTTTAAGCGTCAAAGCATCAGGATGAGACTCCGATATCTTGGCAAGAAAAAAGGAGGGCTGAGGAGATTATCATTTCTCTAAGCTTTGTTTTGATAGATTTTGGTCCACAAACAAATTATGAACTAGTAATAGTCGCTGAGAGTAGTGACAAGCTATCAGTTGGCTCTAACTATGTAAGTCAGGCGCTATCGCTCTTTGCCTGTAACTTTATTCCTGATCCGATTTCCCTTGGAACAAAGTGAAAGAGAAATGCTGAATCAGTTTTGTTTGGAACTCTGGTGTAGGTGTCGTTATTCCTGATAACGACAATGTTTAGTTTGTGCTTCTAAGTTTCTACCTCAGTCTACTGTCGTTGAGCAATGGTTCGATGCGCTTAACTTATGACAGAATCAAGTCACCTCCATAGCTTTACTTTAGCAGCACAACCAGCACTTTATTATTTAGTTAGTGCTCTTTGGTTGCTGAGGTTCTTCACAGGGTATCAAACCACCTATTGCTTAAGAAAACACATAGCTTCAATGCCAATATATCATCTTTTATGTCCTCAGGATAAAAACTCAATGTTGATCAAACAATGTGCAAACAGCTAATAAGCACAATCATCAAATAGAAGGCCCATAAAACAGAAAAAAAATCGAGTTGGACGCCCACCGTGGGGCTCGAACCCACGACCACAAGGTTAAGAGCCTTGCGCTCTACCAACTGAGCTAGACGGGCTTGTTATTTGTTGTTCAATAGTTATAGAATACCTAAGCTTTCTTTGGTCCTCATCACATACTGAATCGAGTTATTTTCATGTGCAGGAGATCGATTTGAGGAAAGCAAGCTGGAGTACCCTATTCGTACCATACATGTTTTTTGAAAGCTACAAGAACTATATCAAAGTAGATATGGTTTCTGCTGATGCCGATGATTTGCGTGCTTGGAAAGGATGGGTGGAGTCTCGTGTCAGAGTATTAAGAGCAGACGAGCTTCACTTCAAGGAAACTTCAGGACTCAACTTCCATTAACGTAAATCTAGGAGTATTTATAACCTACAGCAGAGGAATAGACACATTTCCTGCACATTTTACCAAGCAAAACAACAAGGAGAAACAAGAATTACAATAAAAAGAACTGTACACCATTTCTTCTTCGTAACAAAATTTGGTCGCGCCCATCGCCACCACAACAGATGAGATATCAGATATCCTAAACAAACAGCACACAACGGAGACACTTTACAATCTATACGGGGTGAATGAGGCGAGCTATGGGTGTTCAATGATGGGCAGAGGTGGTTCTCTTCCGGAAGAAAGTAAATGTCTTCCTCAGCTTCCTTCTGGAGCCCGACTTACTGAGTGGTCTCGGCTCGTTTGGTGGTATTATCTTCGGACCGTCCAAGGGAACCGATTTACTTAGAGGCTTTGGTGCAGGAGGCGGCGTTGGTTTCTCAACAGACAAGAGAGACTGATGCACTGGCTGAGGAGGCATAGAAGGTGTTTCCCGCTGCCGTTGCTCTCTAAATAGCATCAGGAGCTTCTGCGCCTTGTCTCGTCCTCTAGTCGTCCCATTCACGGAAATGGATACTAACGACGGGATCACCCCTTCCTGCAGAACCATCTGGCTGCATTTCTCGCTCCCGGTGCAGAGGATAAGAAGACAGGAAGCGGCCTGTTCCTGCTCGATAACCTCACCATTATCCAAAGTGGCTGCCAGATCTGCAATGAGGCCCTGTGATGAGATGATAGCGTCCTTTCCAGCAGTGTTTGAAGCCAGGTTGATTAGAACAGCTAAGGATTTTTCCGACCATGTGTGATCGTGAGGCTCAGCGAGAATCCAGTGCAGACCGTCGATGATCCCGGAGTGGATGAGGTTAGGGATATTGGACGATAGTGTGGAGAGGTTGAAAATGGCGTGAAGAGAATCAAGCTTGCATTGTGGGTCGCCGATAGACAGGAGCTTGGTCAGGAAAGGAACTGCCTCGCTGGATCCTAAGATAGGTTTCGCTTCCTCTAAACAAGAGAGGTTCAGGTAAAGAGCAGCTGCCAACCCATGGGAGTCAGGATCCAATATCATCTCTTCCAGCAGAGAAACAATTCCGGCAGCAAGCATCAGTTCCTTGTTTCTGAAAAGCAAAAGTACCAATGAGATTAAATAACAGCATAGTAATCATATCGTCGGAACTGCACGGAAAGTTTTTTTTTCTGTCAATCCGTTAAGATTTCATTTCCCTTTCCTAACAATTCGTTGGACCCAAGTCGATGGCTCAGAAATAAAGTCAAAAAAAAAAAACATTGCAGAAGTAACTCAATACAGTTGAGGAGAGCAAACCTGTTATTGTTAACAGCTAGGTTGAATAGAGCCATGGCACCAACTTCTTGGGCCAATGTGTCGTCTGCACACAGCGTTTCCTTGAGAAACCGCACAAGAGCTTCAACAAACCCATGAGAGCCCATGAAGATCCTAGCTTCCTCGTCGTCTTTTAGCACCAGTCTCAGCTGCTCAACTACCATGCACTTCTTTCTCAAGTCCTGTTCGTCATCCAAAATCGCCAAAAACTCTTTACATTTCGCAAACACATCAGCATCACTTGAATCTTCCTCTTCTCGATCCTGAGCATCAGCCTCCACTTCATTTCCTTGCAAACCTTCATTGACATCCGCTTCCTGAATTGGCGCCACCACGTCCATCCCCTTCAGCTTGCAAGAGTTGCTGCTCTCTAATGATTTTGATATTGTAGATTCAGTATCAGACAGTGCAAGTCTCCAATAGTTGAGATCAAGAGACTCAGGCGGGGCATCAGGAATTGGAATGGCATGCTGTTCACACCAGCTAGCAATAAGACCCTTGACACAATAATTAGGAGTCAAACACAAATGAGGAAGCTGCTGCTGGGTTTTCGGACAGGTACTGTGTCCATCACTGAACCACTTCTCGATACAGATCCTTTCATATGTCTGCCCCGAGGCTATGATGACTGGATCATACATGAGCTGCAAAGATATCGGGCACCTCAGCTCCTCGGGTGGAATAGGCAAGTGCCCTGATGTCCGATCGTTTGGCCTAAAACTAAACGAAGGCCGGAAGTTAAAAGAATTGATCTTTGAGAACTGTTGGTCGATTGCCTCCACGTGGGTTGGTTGCCCACCTCCCTCCTCAGAAGAGCTTTGCACCGTAGGTGAACAAGGAGTAGAGCCCTGGGAATCATTATCCTCAGCCAAATCACTTCTAAACAACTTGGAGTATTTTCTCATGAGATGTAACAAATAAGCTACAATTGACTCCTTCCGCTTGTCTTCATCCGCGCGGGCTCTTTCTATGAGCTTCTTGAGAGCTCTTCTTTCAGCCAGGGCAGCTCGAGACGAGTTGATCCCGAGTCTGGAAGCAGCCTGGTGGAAGGACTCGAGCTCATTACTATCACTACAGCTTTCATCAAATTTTCTCCCTTGCTGTAGCAGTGTGATTAAGTCGTCACCAACTTGTTTCTCTGATCGATCAAGACAAAAAACTGTCCCTTCAAGTTCATTTATAATTTCTGAAATCTGCAACAGCAAAGTAACGAGTAGATTCTTTTTTTTTTTTTTAGTGGGGGAAGCATAAACAAAAGCAGATGCCTAGAGATCTAGAAGTATTTCACTTCAAATGGAATAAGACCGAACTTTATCTATACCTGACATCCGATGGATTGAGGGACAATATCTTCAACTCGTCTAAGGCTATCTGCAAGTGCGCTTTTTGCCCTTTCAAACTTCAGCAGGACAGAGTCCGCGGTAATTGCCTATCCAAAAAAGAAATGTTACCATTGAGCATCCCGCATCATTTAGCATATTGCACTTGGTGCAAGGAATAATTGAAGCCTACACATTTGACCTTCAGAAGAATGGAGCTACGGTATGTGCAACAACAAATTATATACGGAGTACATCTTTCACGATAGGAATACATAATTAATTCCATATACATGTCTTCAAGCACCAAATTAGCATGGACATATGTCTGTGGATCAGGTCCGTCTAAGCTGGATTTTTCCAAAATTAACCATTAAATCAGCGAGAAAGGACATAGTTTGAAATGCAAGAACAAGTCAATCTACCATCTCTATCAGCACATAATTGAATAACCAAGTCTATCCAACGACAATCAACCTTACCAAGTATAGTTTGCTGCATTCTGAGCAATGTTGCAGAATATTCTTCGCCTTCTCAAGTGCAACATGTAAAGAGCATAATGCCTGGATCCCTGACCTGCTCCGAGGGCGGGCTGCTTCCAGTGTAGGGAATATATTCAAAATTTTGCAGTATATACCAGATAATATCTTGCACATTCCCCCGTGTAACTGCAATAACAGACATTTCTGTTAGTATCGACCCCAAATCAATGAGGGCAAATGTACCAATTAAGTAGATTGACCAAAAAAGAGACGTCCTCACAAGGCAATAAAGGTCAATGTGGTGCTTTGAGCAAATCAAGCACAACACCATGCATGGCAAGCAATCTATGCGCAGGACCATGCATTAAGCCTTAGGCACCGTCCTAGTTAATTAATCCCTCAAAGTTGAAGCTTAATCTAAAGAAACCTTACCCTTACGGGAAAAACTAAGGTTTGAGTACTATTTATATCTTTCTGTCAAATGATCTGGCACGGTCCATTGAGATGAACCATCATGGAATTTCAGCTTAAGACTCTTCCTAACATACCTTAAATACTCATACCATCGGCAAGATAGGAATTCTAGATCAGAAATGAACCCTTAATCACCAAGATGGAAACCGACAAAGACTTGCATTGCCATTGAGAGGAATAATTGTACCTTGGCATCACTTATCGCGAACAGATTTTCTTCCACCTCTACAACATCCATTCTTCAATAATTTCGTCCAGCACTTCTAAATGAGTTGGTTATCTACAATCTGCAAAATTCAAACTACATTTAAGAAAAAGAATTCAAGAGGGTATGAACAGATCAACCATTTTCCTCTCTGCCTAGATTCATACAAACGGATAAAACTTGGTCAACACCTCGGACAAAAAAGAGAAGAAGTTTCGCATTCGCAGTCATCATTTCATAGAAAACCAAATCTCATGTAGGGAGACGGGACAAATAGACAGCGAAAATCAAATCTGTCAAGAACCAAATCCAACAATACATCAAACCTTTGCACTCATAAACACAATTTTTACCCACCAACAAAACCATTGATTCACAAAACTAATAGCAATAGCAACACAAACATGCTTCCTTCGATCGAGGTATTGCTGAACACGACGACGCATTCAAACGAACACAAACGCATAAACCCTCAGTTTTCCTCCAGCCTACTATCAAGCATACCATTCAATTCAACCTTTGATTCAAAAAACAATAACTACTCATACAAGCTTTCTTCCTCCTTTCCTTCATTGAGGCATTTCGTCGAACACGTATCATTCCATTTCCACACAGACTCACCACCTATCAATTCCACCTTCCAAAAACAGCATCAGATCACCGAAAAACAATGAAAACAACTGTACTCCTCCATTTTTAGCCATAAAAGTAGCTCGATTCCCTCACCCTAGATAGAATCCCACACCCAAAACCTAAAATAAAAATCTAAAAAATATACCTTTTTCACCAAATAAAGCAATTTCCAAAACGGGGAACCGAAAACAACAAACACCCATCAAAATCAACACTCCAAAAAAGCAAACAATCCACACAATTACCCTCAAAGATCCACATGGAGCTCGAATCGAAACAACAACCCGATTACAACCCGCTTCGAATCCACCGGGTTCGACCCGACCCGACCCGATTCGATTCACTCAAAAGGGTACACGATGAGAGCAAGAGATGAGTGAAAAGGGCATTGCTTCGTTGGTTTCTATCACTCACTCGCTTTGCTGCTCTGCTCACTTGAGTTGTGTGATTGTACGGAAACGTATGATTCACGAGAAAGGGAAAATAATTGGGTGAGATATTGAAAAGGAGAGTGTGATGAGATCTGTGAAGTGGTTTAAAAATAAAAATGAGTGATTTGATTCGATGTTGGGTTGTAATAATTTATTTTTAATCAAATTAGGATTTGAAAAGATAAGTTTGAATTTTATTTGACTGATTTTTTTTCTATTTTTGTGATGGGATTTTTTTGGGCTCCTCGATCACAGGGGAGGGGGAATGGGCCCACCGGCGGCCGACAGTTGCCGACATCATTGTATGTTGTCGCTTTGCGGATCTTGCATCTCACATGATGCGAGTTATGAACCCTTTAAATTTTCGTTTTTATATTTTTAACAAACGTTAAATTCTCATTTTTTTTGATTCTTTTTATCAGTCGATGTAAATGCTATCTATAAGAATTTCTACATATTAGAAGGGTCGACATATTAGAATAGATTATCAAGGTTGAATAGATGTCATTATGAGTTTGTTTGCGTACAGCTATAGAACAATGAGTCAGCGATCGAGTTAGGATATTGTAGTGTTCTTTGAGTGAGATCTTTAAAACATGCCAAATGACATAGTACCATGTACATGCCTAATTTATCTTAGACCTAAAGAGAATATTCATTCAATATTTCTTACACAAAAAGGCAGGACAAAGCATTGAAATGAATAGTTAATTGATTGAAGGGAATATAAATACATATATGTGCAGCGGGTGCCCACCACTGTGGAAACAGGTCCACTCTGTAAGTAAACGTGTGTACCCTATAATCTTAACCTTCACCAATAAATATAACGTATGATAACATATAATAGTGTACGAACATAAGTGTTTTTTTTTTTTTCTTCATTAAAACGATATTTTGAGCATTTTTTCCCTTGCACAGTGGCTGAGTTCGTTGACAATGTATAACTTCAACAAATGATCAAGGAGATGGAGATGAAAGTGGTGACATGAGGTCACGAAAGATTCTTTTATTTTTTTCGTTTTATTTAAGATTTTAATTTTTTTTTAAGATTTTATAATTTTTTATGTTTAATAATTTTTTTTATGTAAAAATATTAAATTATTTTATATCATATCAATTCATCTATAATCATTTTTTTTTATTTTTTTATCTCACACATTTATAAAAACAAAATTATCATCCCTTATTAATTCAACACATATAAATTATCGTGTCGGATCAAATCGTTATAATTTAAATTTTATGAAAAAAATATTAAATTAAAAACTAATCTTATCAAAATCCCGAACTTATTCTAGAAGATCCACTTTAGATCTTTGCTTATATTGGCTAAGAGTTATGAGACTTTGATATAAAAATAATTTCATTGGCTAAGATTTCGACATGTTATGGAGTACTTTCTTATTCAGACTAGACTACGCCCACAAGTCATGGATATCTGTTTATCGTTTGTTCAGAATGCGATCATGTGATAATATTCAATTTCATGACAGGATGGTTCAAAATTTTTATAGTCTCACCCTGATGTGAAAAAAAAAGGTTAGTAAAGAATATCGCATTGAATTATTGACATATTTCTATACTTCAGCATTTTAATCAGTGTACTAATTATTCAAGTTAGAACTCTAAGATCGAGCATAAATACTAATACTGACATTTATTTGATACTAATGTCACTGTTATTATTGAACCATGAGGTCGTCTGTCGTTTGGATCACCTTCTTTGTGACCGCTCATACGATGGAGATTGATACCAACGGTCACGTATTTTCCGGTCAAAAACGAAGAAAAACCACTATTTTTTCGGTCAAAAAAGAAAGAAAAAGCGATGGTATATTCAAAGCCAATCAAACCGATTAAAATAGGAACAGCATGTTTGACCAAAAAGCAAAAAGGTCGTCAATCTTCATGACACTCTATATGTCATAGATAAGTCATGCCTCGATGGGTAAAACCATACAAATATCACTTCTCGTCCGCCACGAGAACTTATGAGATCAGAATAAAATTGTCCAAAGAAGTTGCGGGTAAAGTCTTGACAATATCAAAAAATATCTTTGCTATATAACTTTCCTAACTCAAACTCGCTTCATGTACATTCTCCTATTATGATATTATGTTATAATTTTTGTAGAATGTTGCCATGTTATAAGCGGTGATAAACAAATATGGAAGGGAGGAGATGTATTTTGCGACAGGAGCATATTCTATAATACTATTAAAGAAAAATCCTAACGAATAGTGAGTTTTCTTAAAAATTTTGAGTTTTTGAATTAATTACAACAATATCATCCTTTTTATTTTTATTTCCATTCTTCGAGAAATAAGGGAGAGAGAAGAGACCTGCATAGATAAGTGTGAGTAGATCCGATCAAGGTTCGATTTTGAACTGGAATCAAACCGTCGGTTTGGTAACAAAAATCCTAATAGGATCGTAACCGGCTAAAATCGGAACCGAATCGTAAGACATCGTTTCGGTTTACGTTCCATCAAAAGTAAAACCGGAATCAGAACCATCGGTTTGATTTAGGTTTCAAACCGCCTATTTCCCGTTTAAAACTTGAAATCTTCAATAGTTCATTAGTTCATTATCGTTATTAATATCTCAAAACTAATTTTGTCTTAAATTTTTATAGCTGAAACACTTAATTTTTATCATTGATCCATTTTTTTTTATATCGTTCGTATCTTAAAAACTTTAAGTGTAATTTTGTATAGAGCTATATGTGTTTTGATATTTTTCAATATTATGTTATATTTTATTTAAACGATTTATCGAATAATATCATTTGACATGTATCTCATGTGCAAGACGATGTCGAAATATAAGAGAAAGAAAAGAAGAAAAATAATTACGTTGTACTTAACTAAAATCAAAACCTAAACCTAAACCTAAGTTGGGGGTTTTTGAACCGAAACCGGAACCGACTCAAGAGGTTTCGGTTTTAGTTTATCATTCTCTTAAATCGAAATCGACGGTTTTGAAATCGAAATCGACGATTCTGAAACGGTGATCAGGTCTAAGTGAGAGAATACGGAGAGACAATATCTACACATCTTACTTCTTAATTTTGTTTTTTTTGCCTCAAAACCATTTAAATGGTAAATGAGTGGGTTTTTGGTTTTTCTTTTATATTAGTTGATAAGGTTGAATGCATTGATAAGTTTTGAAACTTTAAATAGTACACCACCTGCAGCTTTATGCATGAGACATGTTGATTGTTATTTGTGGTCGTAATTTTTTCTTTCATACTCATGTTTTTAAAGACACTGTACAAAAATTTAAATGTTATGTGAGTGGAATTTTTTTCCCCTATTAATAGTTGATAAGGTGTCAACAATAATAAGTTTTGGATCTACTAATTGAGTAGCATATTATTATTTTAAAAACGTATCTCAAATCTAATTTTATCCATAACTCGTATTTATTTGTTGCGTTATCCATAAAGTAATTTTGGAATCCTGATCGATAAATTATGACGTTTATAAATTCACTATTTGATTTAATTTTTCGAAGAAATAAAATATCATAAACTTTTTGAGATATTGCCTTTTTTAAAAAAAAAAAAAAAAAAGAAGAAGACCTTTCATATGACGTGATAGTAACATGCATCCAAATGATATAATTCAAATTGAAAATTTGGGCAATATGGGGAGTTAATAATTTTTGGTATAATTGGTGAGTTGAGATGAGATGTAATAGTGAATTATACCTTTCGTTCAAAAATAATTATGATTAAATTTTTTTTATTATTCAACACGTAATTTTTGAAATTTCATTTTTCAACTTAACGATATAAGTAAATTATATCATCGATTTTGACTTCAAGTACATAACGTAAACTATTAGTAATATTTAACGATAGTTTTTTGAAAAATCATGTTTGACCTTGTTATGATACGAGTCAATTTTTCAAAAAATTCAGATATTTCATGTATTATTGGACTAAGAAAGATCTCATGTTTAATATATAAAATAACACTGCATTATCTGTTTATTTTCCATTATCACATCCTCTCAACTTTTTAATATTACACTACTTCTTATAGTGCAACAAACATTTTTTACAAAGCAGAAATTTACATATGTGTGTATATTAATTTTAGAATAACGTTGTTCTCTATTAATACAATGGAAAATAGATCTTTTGTTTTATCTGCTCTAACTCATCCGGTTACCACGTGATTTCAATGCATCTTAATCCTCCCTTCATCGAATTCCTTCATTTCATTCAATCCTTCTCAATTCTCAATTTAATAATTCACACAAATCATGCCATCGCGCATCTCCGCTAAATCGCTTATACCAAATCGTGAATTCCTTCAATCTTTGTCTTGCTATCGTCTACTTTGTCTGGTGTTTTTACAAGCTTGAAACGGTGAGTTCTCTTTATCGAGAAAAATTTCAATTTCTAAAATTATCCATTACAAGTCATTTTAAGTTAAATTATCAAAATTTATGTGATAAATATAAGTTAAAAAATAATTTAATTTGACACAATACATAAATTATAATACGGTATTAATTCACCCTGTTGAAAAGTTTGATATAATGTGTAATGACATTGTATGAAAGAATTAATACATAATCATTTCTTACATGTGTGTTCTTATATATTTTGTGTAATGACAATGAAGAAACTGAAAAGAAATTTAAAAAAAAAATAAATGAAGAAGAATGGAACATAAAGTTTGATTTTATAATAGGATCAGAGTAAAAAATGAAAGAAAGTAGTAAGCGTAAGAATGACATCTTATATTATAACATTTTATTATGTTGTAAATTATTTTTTGTCATGGATTTATATGTACCACAAGATTGTTCGTGGTAAGATGATGACTTTATCGTGAGTTCCAGAGAACTCATACTTTATCGTTATGGAACCTAACGAAAATCTTGAATCCCATATACGTCGGATTACTCAATGCATTTATGATCACAATATCAATGGAGATCCTAAATTCAATATAGAACCACATAAAATTGATTGCTTTATCAAAACACTGTCCAATACAATGCGTTGGGATGATATGAAGACAAGATATAGACATATTTTGATAAATAAAAAACCCAATTCAAGATATTGGGTTAACAGAAAATGGGTCTTAACTTTTAATCAAGTGACGATAAAAATATGGGATCATGATAAAAAAATCCATGAAACACCGGTGACTAGAGCTGATTTAAAGAATGATGTAGGGTCTGGAGAAGAAAGTATTGACAATAATAATATATGACTGTAAAATAAATCATGTAAAATAAATAAATGAATATGTGATATAATGAAAATGTAAAATATATTTTCATTTTTTTAAAGCTAAATAATATAAATATATGCCCATTTCCTTTATCGAGTTAATTTTAATTGATTTTTGATTATGTGTTCATTATTTTTTTGATTGAATAATATAAAAATATGTTTATTTCTTTTATCCAGTTAAATAATTGGTATTAAGCTAATTTTGATTGATAATTATAATAATTAACAATCATCCGGTGCAATGCACGGTTTTATCGCTTGTGCTACATTAATTCATTGCTCTCCCAAAAGGAAAAGTGAGACACCACTGCTGATGACTTTTAGAATTTGTAGCAACTAGTTCTACAAAATGGCCCGATGGGCCCGTCGCACATGGGCCGACCTATCCGGTGCAAGTCCAAGTTGAAGTCCCACCCCCATCGATTCCGGTCGACAATGTGTTTCATCCGTGTTAAAGGTTCATAAATGTTCTTTGTCAAAAAAGAAAAAAAGAAAAAAAAAAAGGTTCATATATGTCCAATTGTCCTAAAGTCGATGTTGCCGCCGTCCTCCAATTGCTTCCACGTCCAGTTCGAGGCGACTCATCGACGCACCTTCCATCAAGATCTCGGATCATATTGAGATATGCGATGAGTTGATTAATTATTTGTATTGAATATGAAGAAAAAAAGAGGAACTTATATACCAACAACATATAACCTAACAGCTTAGGATTTTTAGTTAAAAGATGGCCTTGGACACATATGTATGCTAATTATTGAGGGTCGAAATCTCCTTGAATCTCTACAGATCCAATGTTCCATTGCCCAAACCTTAGTCTCATTCCCATCAATTAGGGTTGGGTTGATGATAAGCAACTCTTTCCCTTTATCATCTCGAAAATGTCTCTTGTAACGGTAAGGCCGTAAGGGCGAGACTATGGACATTTCGTTCTTCTTATAACCATGTACTGGATAATCTAAGTCGTTATCTTTGCCTTAGTCTTTATAGCGTGGTACAAGATGCTGGATGCACTGATAAGAGTTCGATAAATGTTGTATTGGTGTGTTAATTAAGTTTGCATCTTGGTATACTCAGTGCTTAGGTACCCATTTTTGAAATGTTTGGCTTGTCTTAGATCCAATGACTCGTAGAAACATTTCGAATACTCTTAACAATCTTTTGTTTTGTAGTGCGAAATGCCCGAGGAACTCTTACATTTTTTTTTCCCGCCCTGTATTGATCTAGGAAACAGACGGGACAAAAGGACTGTCATTGTCTCGATCGATCACGAGAAGTGTCGTTCAGTTTCTTTCCCTTGTTCGATCGATGCCACACTTATAGGATGCATCATGTTGTAGCATCTCAATCCAAGGCAAGAGCTGATGGCGAACATTCTGTATTCTACACGGGGTAAGTGTCCTTGCTGTTGGGTTGGTTGAGACCCTGAATGAATGACATGTCGACATTGCCGGGAAGCCTTGGAATGAAATAACTGGTATTTACCATTTAAATGGTCCATATATCTCCCTAGCTTTTGGGTTATGTATTTAGATACTATTAGTATTCCCCATGTGGTTTGTAGGTTCTTCATGGAATATACCATGTCGGCATCGAGACGTATGGGCCGATGGTTGCCGTTTTCTTTCGATTGGATTCGCGGTTTTATGCTCGTGACGCCAGCTTGGATCTGGTAATTAGCTTCTTTACTTGGGAATTGGGATCTGTTGCTTCGTTTAACTTGTCCTAACGAGAAGTTGTTTACTTTATGATTTGCTGATTGTTCAATCGCTTTAACCAACCGAGTTCATCAGACAGGCTTAACTAACTTCTATGATGAACGAAAGTTCCTAAAATCCAAATATACCAGTATTGCAATCTGCATAATATAGAAGAATTGGCCATCGTCAAAATCTCCGTTGGTTGCTTCCCCTGTTAGTTTTCTTACTGGTTTCCCATAATGTGGAATACACAACCGCTATTCTTATATTGTCCACGCGGTTGGTTTTTAGTTGCGTAGTCTCAAACTGGCCCTAAATTTCATATTCTGAAGTCCTAGGTGAAAATACGTTGTAAAGTTGCTGGTTTGTTTTAAATCCTTATTACCAATATGAAGGACCGAATTGAACTACCACCTAGGTGACTTGCTCGGTTAATATTGCTGCTTGCTTCTAGTACAAATTCCCTTTTCTTGACCGGATTCCGTTTTCTTTCATTACACTGCTCTCAATCTTCTTGGCCCAGGATTTGCCGATGATATCAACCCAAAGAACTCTCTCTTTTGCTAATTTCTCAATAACGTTGGATTTTACTATCATGAGTCCGCTTTTAGCATGATAAAGTACTATTTCATGTCAGTGAAACGCCGATCCTTGAAATGCCTTTTTGAGCAACGTGATTTGGTAATCACGGACTTTTTCACCTTGCCTTACTAAATAATGCTTAGTTATTCACCTAAATGGGTTTTCTTCGCATAGTTCCATATATAAAGCATAAAAGGATTTTCAATATGCTGACATAGGTTCATGCTGTTAGGGCTACAAGAGCACGTTCCATTTATTTTCAACTCCAGAACCTTAGCAGGTGAATCAACATAGCAGGAAAATAACAGTTGCTACTCGAGTGGTTCAAGTATGGAGCACTTACGCACATCAATTGAAACACTCTGGATTGATGAAACAGTATTGAGCCCTGAGGCAAGATCAATCTGTAATGGATTTGACCTAAGCAGGATATATACTTTGGAGTCATCTTCCTGGAGAAATAGTAACAGAAAAGCCATGTTTCTTGTCATAGCCTTGGCCTTTGCCCTTTGATATGTAGCGAATTGGATGACGAATGCTTTTTGTGGAACATATTTGGCACTTTTCTGCAGGAAGTGGTTGCCAAGAAATCAGGCTCTTTGCAGATTTCATGTGGCTTCTCGTATGTACATGAGATGCTGCCTCTAAGCTTTAGATGAAAACCATCTCTGAAAATCTCATGAGTCAAGTGGAATGGGATCTGGGACATGGAAGAAAGGCAGTTGGTTCATCGACTTCAGGCAACATTATTCATGGAAGAAGCATCGAGATACCTGAGTTATTCTGTGAATTATCGCTCTGGTTGTGAGATTTATGTTGGCCAATGCACATTCTGGTGCTGTACAGTCAATGTAATTGTCATTAGCACTCCTCAACTCCGAGAGTCTGTATCATTGTACATTAGTTGCAGCGAAATTGCGGGAATGACATCGTTCATTTACACGATGGAGAACATTTGCGTCTGGCTTAAAAAATTCCGTGCAGATAAGCAATTCTTGTGCTTAATGGCATGCTATTGCTTATTAGACTTGTACTTCAACTATGAGCCCCGGAATGCTGTGCTGATGCGTATGTGATCAAGCAGCTTATGCTAGAGTATAGAGAAGGTTAGTTGCAAAATGCAAACTTGCATTTGCGACAACCGTTACTTCCTGTACCGTGGAGTATGTTCTTGGATTCGTTCATAATACAGTAAATTACAGTTGAAATGTGCTCTTACCCTGGTTTTCCTAATCTTATCCAGCTGCTTAAAGCACTGTTTGGGACCATTTCCCCTGCCAGTTTACACTTTGATTTCCCAAACATGACACTGAAAATGCGACGAAACATTTTCATTTTCATTCAATTAGAAACAATAAGCACGAAACAACAAACTGAAGAAAATGGTTTTCAGTAGTTCATGCGGGCATATCAGCCGTGCGTATTGCTGTTCGCATGAAGATAGATTGGTCTAGCTAAATTTCTCGTTGATTTATGATTTGGATTCTGATCTCTGTTTCCTATATCACCATGAAGGAATGGAATAATACAGTATGAATTTTCAACAACAAACTTGATTTGAGTAGCTTGAATTGTACACGAACACAACCTGGAAGAAACATATTAGTCTCTCATCCATTTCAATTCCCAGAGAAGACCAACCCATTAAACATAGTAGTACTACTTTCTAGCCTTTTTCACCGGTCATCATCATTCCACCAACACCTGAGAGACTTTAGCTCTCCACCGCAAACTAATTTCCTCATACGGTTGCAAACTAATTTCTTTTGACCGGAAGCAAGGAATTAATTCCATTTACTAGTGAAAAATTTGTACAAGTCGATGTTTCTCTTTACTGAGTAAATCTTTGTATACAGTATTCTTCCATCCGTCCAAATTAAACACAAAAGTGATGCAAGTTACTCTTATAAGTTCATCGAGTTAAACTATATTTTACGGGATTATTCATGTTGTGCGATAATCATACATCATTTTATATCGAATTATATATTTTTTTATGAGTTTAAAATACAAATCACCCTGAATATTCAACGTATATAGAAATATAACTTTGAGAAATACATGAAATGATAAGGATCTGGAAAATATGAAAGGTACTGCAGAACTTTGACTCTTTGAGATTGAAAGAAGATGAAGATTTGGTGGTCAGCTGAGCTGTGTCTGTGCTTGGAGAACATAACGACCTGGGAAAGAGGGAGGATTGTTTTGTCATGTTTTGTTTTAATTTCCTATTTGGATTGTTTCTATTTTGTAGTGTGGTCCTGTATTTGGATTTAAACTGAACCTTATAATTCAATTATCAAAATATATATACATAAATAAAACTAAAAAAATTTTAAAAAAATTACGAAAATAGAAAAAAATTGACTATGATAAAAACAACAAATATTATGGGACGTTGGATGTGTATACGGAATAGTCCGAGGAAGAATTGATTTATTTCAATTACTCAACTTGAGAATGGTCTTCTCCCATCAAAGATGATCGTGAACATGGTCCCTGGACATGACAAACGTGCCCCATTTGCTTACTCGACATAGAAATATTCACTAGTCAAGTTGACAATTCGTAGTTCTTGGAATTATCCCAGTTCGTGCATGCTTGCACAGCAAGACAACTTGCACAGCAAGGAGTCGTGGATATTTCTTGTGTTAACGTTGAATGTTCTCTCATCCCTTTGATATTTAACGGTGAGCTGACTACCTCAAAATGAACCAGTTTATCAATCTACTTGGCTAGTTGGCTGATCCTGGCGTTGAAGATACTGCTCCCCTTGTCTTAGAAGCTAATCAAGGATCAAGTGCGAGTTTATTTGGGTAAGGTGACTTCTTCTTGACCTCGTTACTAATAACGTTGTTAATGTTTATAATGTTGTTCTATTTACGCAACATATATGTATTCGTGACATTTTCTCGAGGTCGAAACCTAGAGTGTCACTCTAGCTCGTTTGTTTTTGTTTTTTTTTTGTGTGTAAGAAAATCAATAAATTCTCTTCATTGAAAAAACCTACATACATCTCGTATTGTTCGAACACTTTCTATTAAAAACGTATGGGTTTCTGATGTTGTTGGCCCGACAACAAAAGAATGCGGGGCATTTGATGCCGGTGAAAGCATCATTTTATTCGCAAGCCGACGCTGACTTTGCAGTGAAAGGACTCGACTGTGGGTCCCAAAATTTGTCCTTACTATATCGTCAGCGGTGACGTTTGCCCAACCTTTTTGTCAAAAGGGACCCTGTATTATTCCCTCTATCTCGAGAAAATCATAACAAATTGATCAAAAGATGATAAATTTAAAATAAATATTTAATTTGTTTTTGTGAGGGAGATAGAGAAAAAGATGATAAAAAAATGATGATAAATGAAAACATGTAATATAAAGTATGAATAATTTTATATTTTTGTATAAAAAAACTTGATAAAAAAGAAAAAAATATAATTTGAATAGAACAAAAATATATATTATAATTTAAATGAGACAAAGAGAATAATAATGCTCAATGCTTTAATCATTCCTACCGATTATCATACCATTGACTCTTTATTTTAGTGTTTGATTAATCAGCTGAATCTTGATTTTAATTTTTTCCAATGACCAAGACATGAAGGATGCAACGAATATGGAACAGTAGAACACCATAGAGTCAAAAACAAAATGAAATTTACAACCTTATATATTGATAAAAATATGGCTAGAGTTGCTCTAATACTACGGAATAGTAATTATCTGTTGTATTTGAACAATTAATTTTTTGGACCACAGTGACACGGATAAGAATAAAAGAGAGAAAATCTAACGGACGACTTAGACGACTAGTAAGCCCAATGTAACGCCACGATATTTTTAAAACTTATAAGTACATGACGTCATTGTCGCTATAGATAGGAAGCAAAGCAATGCAATTTCATAACAGGGTTTACATAATAGAACATGAGAGAAAGAAATTACTACAATCATTCATAGTCGGACCTTAAGGCTCAAGTACTGCCATACGTTCTAAATAGTACATATAATACAAGAGGACTTCATTCCATTATAACTACTCGGAAACTTCGTCCTCTTCACCTGAACCTATACAAAAGACAAATAAAAAAAAATAGAAAAACCCATAAGCAAAGATTCGCTCAATAAATCTCGGGTACTGCCATAAATTGGCTGTCACATGCTATAGCCCTGTCACCTGCCATAGCACGTCACATTTGACAGTATATTGAAATCCCCTTTTCTCTTTATTATCATGTTTATTTGACCCTAAGCGGTCTATCGTTCTTTCATTCTCAACCCCATCATGTTATATTTTGTCATATTTTCTAATCAATATTATTTTCCCATCATTGTGGCACGCGCCACAGTGATATTGACTTTAACAATTAGACCCCACCACTGAAAGAAGATTAAATCTTTTTCCTTTCTCTTCTCCCAATCGCGACCCGAGAATCATCGAAGGGACATCCGTCCCTTACCAATACGACCATAGGATATTTAAAGGGGTACCATTCCTCTCCCCATACGATCAAAGAACAATCTAAGGGGCATCCGTCCCAACCAATGCGACCATAAAATCCTCAAAGGGTATCATTCTTCTCCCCATGCGACCAGAGAACCATCTAAGGGGCATCCGTCCCTATCAATGCGATCACAAAATCCTCAAAGGGTATCATTCCTCTCCCCATGCGATCAGAAAACCATTTAAGGGGCATCCGCCCCTACCAATGCGACCATAGAATCCTCAAAGGGTACCATTCCTCTCCCTATGCGATCAAAGAACTATCTAAGGGGCATCCGTCCCTATCAATGCGATCATTGAATACTCAAATGGTACCATTCCTCTCCCCATGCGACGAGAGAACCATCTAAGGGGCATCCGTCCCAACCAATGCGAGCATAGAATCCTCAAAGGGTACCATTTCTCTCCCCATGCCACCAGAGAACCATCTAAGAGGCATCTGTCCCTACCAATGTGACCATAGTTTCATTCCCATATTCCATACAACCACACTCAGAAAGGAAGCAACTAACCTTCTTTCTCTCTCAATCATATACCGTTAATTTTTATTATCATATTCGTTGATTGTTTCATTTTAATAAGTGTACTCTTAATTCTAGTTACGTTCGTATCGCATTATCATATATTCGTTACACAAACAGAGATCGTCAAACCATACGATTATTCCATACATCACCATCATCTCTCAAACTCACCGCAATGTGCGGATCATTGTCTCAGCACAATCCCAAACTCCATCAATTCGCATCATCCATCAATCCATACACATTAAATAACAAATATATTGTATATACAGGGAATTAGAAGAGGGTTAGGTTACCTCACGTGAGAGAGGAGGGAAGCGATCGAGGCTGCTAGTGGTGACGGCTGTGGGGCGACGACGGCTGAACGGAGGCAGTGCGCTAGCTGCCGGCTTCTTGGCGGCGTCAGGACGGCCGAAGCTGCGACGGAAAGACGACGTCGACGGCTGGCTGGGGCGGTTGACTGGCGGAGTCAGGCTGTTGGCTGGCGAGGCTGGGCTGGGGCGGCTGACTGGCGGAGTCAGGCTGTTGGCTGGCGAGGCTGGGCTGGTGGCGGCTTGGGGCGGGGTGGCTTGTGGTGGGAGAAGGAAGGCGTGCGGCGGTCGGCAGCTAAGAGACGGGCGACGACGACGGGGGCTTGGCGGTTGGCAGCGGCTGCGGGGAAGATCGACGACGACGGCTCAGGCGGGGAGAGAAGAGGAAAGAGGAGGGGAGAAAGGCGACGACGGAGGCTGGGCAGCGGTGACGAAGGCGGGGTGGCAACGGCAGTGCTCGGCGGGGGAGGGAGAAGAAAGGGGAGGAAGAGGGAGGGGTGAGGCCGGCGGTAGTGCCACTTGCATCATGTTGGAGTACATAACTTAAATTATAATTCGTATTTCACGATAATTTTTCAAAAAATGATGTTTGATCGTCCCGCAACGCGAATCAAACTTGACCTCAATAATGTGTTTTTCAAACTGTTATAAATAATTCGAAACGAAGAGAGGGTATATATATATATCGGCGTATCGTTGATGCTATAAAAGGCAACGTACTTGTTGCTGTAAACAGAATTTTGAGAAGTTTATACTATAATTTGAAAAATTCATACCATAACTTGTTGAATGTATATAATCAAATTTTAGTTATAAAATACATTAAAAATTTGATCGTACATATTCAATAACTTACGATATAGATTTTTCGATTTATAATATAAAATCATCAATACATAATATTTATCGCAATCATTATCTTATATTTTATAACATAAACATATTTTCGATATATATATATATACCCAAAAAGTTTCCCTCAAATTATCATTAGAATACTCTGGGTGGTGTCAACTCTTATTCAAAAAAAAGTAGGTAAACTGTTCAAAGGCAACATCAAACTGTATCCTATCCTTTTCAGACATTGAAAGCAATCCATTCACACCTCGCTGTGTTCACACCCAACTTCACTTTTCATTCACTTCGCTGATCAGCAATGGCCGACGCGATTCCGGGGAATATCTCCGGCGAAAGTCGCCGGGGACGAGGAGAAAGCGGAAATCGCGTATCGCTAGATTCGGTGTGTCGTCAATATCAGTCATCTTTGGTCAAACAAGTTCTCATTGATTATTTGCTACTGGTATTGAGATTTGATGCTTTGGATCGTTTCTTGTGCATCTAGCAATAATCGGAATGCTGTTTTGTGATTCTGATGTCGAATTCGGTGATTTTGTTTCCGTCTGTATTGGTCCTTTCGAATGCACCCTCTAGGGTTTGAAATGTGTAGGTTTGTGGTAGTACTAATAGAGCAAAACAAACCATTTGATTTTGTGGGGTCAGCCAACGAGATATAAGCAATCTTATAAAGGAGTGACTGTTATCGTAATACGTAGGATAGAACACCCGGGTTAATTGTGGCTGTAACATATGGGGATATACTCTTACCATTTAGTTTATGATCCTCGTTACGACTTATTTTAATACGGAGTGTTATGGACATGTTTTGGTAGCACATCCATCTGTTTCGTGTGGGTGTTGATGTCTAGAATTCTAAATTAAGGTGACACAAACTCGTGATAATGAACATGAGCTCGAGTTGTTTGTTAGATAACTTACCGACCGCAGTCTACTTCCAAGGACCTATTGGCTTTACATGCCAAACACTTTGTAAGCCTTTCTTTGGACGACTAATGTTCGTTGGCATTTAGTCCTGTCGATTTTTACTCTTTTTAATGAAGTGTTTATTTTAGTAATCACTATCAGCTTTCGCGTAGTAGGTACATGGTAATCCCTAATTAAGTGAGCACTTTATACCAATATAGTCATAACTCAAAAGGGCCTTATCAGATCTAGAAATGCGGTTTAACTCATAGAGTTATTCGTTCTCACCTTATTGTCTACATAAGTACTACGTGAGTATAATTTTGACAAAATATAAGTATCGGTATATCATTGTCATACACAATTGACCATCCAATTGCTGTTAATACATTTATTATTTTTAAAAGAAGATGATGCAGCCCCATTCAGGCCTTAAATGACTATTTTAATATGCTTCAAATTTATATCTCATCGTTGAAAACAACTACTGATAACTTCTCCTCTCCACATCTGCTTCTTCCTTGGTGCCCATTTGCTCATCTTGCTTGTATCTTACTCATCTGACAGAAAGCAACCAAGATTTCCTTAGTCATCTATACTTTGTATTTGCTCAAGATCTTGTGCTCATGTAACTCTCTTTTGTCTTTTGATGAATATGAGTACGTGTCAAATGATTGCTTATCATGATTTGAAGAGCATCGTAATGTTGTTGAAGTACTGATTTTTGAGCCATGTATATGCAGGGATTAACTTGTGAGTACCCAGAAGAGACTTGGGATTGGCTACATGGATACTAAACCTGAAGCTACTAGGAAGAGAACTGACGCCATGGAGGTGGAGGGAAGATCCCAAAATGGTGAGGATAAAAAGGATGTGAAGGAAGGGGAGGCAGCCACCACGGGCAGTGTCCCGTTTTACAAGTTGTTCGCCTTTGCTGATTCGACCGATATAGCGTTGATGATCATTGGTTCGATTGGTGCGGCTGGAAATGGGATATGTATGCCCCTCATGACAATACTTTTCGGTGATCTGATCAATGCTTTCGGCAAAAACCAATCTACCCCTCATATTGTTCACGTAGTTTCCCAGGTAATGCGTTGGAGTTTGAGATTTATAGGGACTTAGAACTTAGAAGTTGATCATCCGAATTATGATTATGTTATGATGTTTGATAGTCCGTATTTCATGATTCATGATATGGAAGCATGTTTCGTTGGCTGTCTTGACTCTTGATCAGGTTGCATTGAAGTTTGTCTACTTAGCTATTGGAGTCGCTGTGGCAGCATTTCTTCGTAAGCAGTTCCAACTTGATTGTGTAGTAGTTACATACTCGAGATAACTGGAATCATTAGCTAATAGAAATGAATCGATTTGTTTCTTGTGCCAGAGGTGGCTTGCTGGATGGTAACGGGAGAAAGACAGTCGGCGAGAATTAGAAACCTGTATCTGAAAACAATCCTGAAGCAAGAGATTGGATTCTTCGACAAAGAAACAAACACGGGGGAAGTCGTTGGAAGGATGTCTGGAGATACCGTCCTCATTCAGAATGCCATGGGCGAGAAGGTACTTCTGTTTACCTAGTAATTCGTCCCCTCGATGTCCTAGGTTTTTAGCCTACTCTCTACTGATATTTTTCCTCCTTGAAGCTTCGATAGAGTGTGGTAAAGAGTAGGTTTTCACCATAGGGTTCCAGAATATTGATGTCCTTTTTTTAAGCATTTTGTAAGTGAAGCGTATGGTCCATCCTCAAAGCCCCTTAAAGTGCATCTCTGTGAGGAACCGTGTTAAGATACAAAATAATGTTCCGGGGTCTTGTGATAGAATGACCATTTGATAGTTTCCATCGATGGTCTCTTATCTTGGAAGGGCAACCTTATATATTTCCCGGAAGCAACCCTATGAATTTCTGCAGCTGAGAAAGAAATTTTGCTGAACTTCCATCTGTTTTTGTCATTCGTAGCTGAAGTAATCTTGTCTTGGTTTCAGGTTGGACAGTTCATTCAACTTGTATCCACATTCCTCGGGGGATTTGTCATAGCATTTGTCAAAGGATGGTTACTTACGCTCGTTTTGCTTGCATCAATCCCACTCCTTGCAGCTTCTGGAGCTGTGATGTCATTCGCAATTACAAAATTGGCAACGAAAGGGCAAAGTGCTTATGCCAAGGCAGCCACTGTCGTAGAGCAGACAATCGGTGCAATAAGGACAGT
>JAOVYX010016030.1:11522-25875 GCA_035668315.1 Drosera spatulata | reverse complement strand
TAATTTTGTTGTAGGACATTGTGTTGTTGCGACGGATCCGTCGCAAATACGCTGTCTTCACAAATTACTTAAGAAAAATTTGGGACAAAAGATTTCGTAATGCTTGATTTTACGACGGAATCCGTTGCAAAATCTTAATTCCCTGTTATTTTTTATCATAATTTTTTCCTATGCATGTTGCGACAAATGCCGTCATAATGTCATTTTTGTTTTACGACGGATATTGACTTTCCGTCGTAATTTTGTTTCTTTTAATTTTCTTTTTCCCAGATTTTTTTTTACGATGGATCCGTCTCAGTACGTATCTGTCTGCGACGGATTTAATCCGTCGCTATTTTTTCCTGTCGTAAATTAACCTTTTTTTTGAAGTGAACGTGAACAATCATTCACAAGGGTGCGTCTTAATACGTGTATCCTATTATATTATAGATTCTGGAGACGCTGCTCATCGTCCCTTAAGGACGAGGCTGAACTTGTGCATGTGAAGAATTGTGATAAAAGGTAATATTTAGATTCATTATGTGTGATGATGCGTGTTATTATTCCGTGAGTATAAAAATATACATTGAAATCTTTGAACGTAATCACTAAATGTGACTGACGTAAAACAACACTGACTGCAACTGCTGCGTGCTATGTGCTAAGTACTGAGAGATGTGGGATGTTATTACATGGTGTGTGTTATGCCTTATTTACGGGTATAATGAGGATAAATATGTGAAAGGAGTGTAAATACATAATTGATTAGATAACTCCGTGGTATAAATCACAAAGAGCGTCGTGTCTGTTACATGTATTATACAGTGACTTGGTGGTGACATTCTTTCATCGACCTTTTGGTATGAGGGTATCTCACTGCAGGAGACTCTAGGCTCTGGTTTGGCTGATCCCCTTTTCCGGATGTCCCTTTTGCTAAAGCTGCATAAAACTTATCTATGAAATTGAATAAGTCTCGCCAAGGGCACAATTATAACATTGAGGATATCTATTGTCTGTCGTCTCTGTGTGATTGATATGATGATAAGTATAACAAAGTCTTGAGTGAACTCTTGAGTGTAGCAGTGCGTGAGACTTGGACTGGGGACCTGTCGTATCACAGTGTCATTATCTCAATTTGTTTGATATGGAGGTCCTGACCATCATTACCATAAAGGGTATGAGGGTAGTAAATGACGTCGATAATGTCTGGAGTGTTAAGTGTGCTTACGTGGTGTTAAGTGTATTCGAGCGTTGTTACGTGGTGTTAAGTGTGCTTAGGTGGCTAGGATGAATTATTGGTATGCTTGTGATGATAATTGTGAATGTCAGATTGACATGATAATTCCAGAGTGATGGAACAAAGGATCTAAGTGATCATTTTCCTTTTCTTTTATTACATTCTTCTCCCGTGTAACCCCTGATAAGGGGGCCGATACGTTATTGAGCTCTTATAGCTCACGGTTACTATTTTTTTGTGTCTTTCTTCTTCTCTTTGTTACATGAGCAAGACTTGAAGGAGAAGTGTGACATAAGATTTGATACTATATGTACCTTATGTATGAAAGATGTTCTGATCTTAGAAAGAGATGTATAAGTGCATCAAAAGTTTTTAAACTAATGATGTATAAGTAAACTTAGCTTAATTCTTATAACTAAGCCAGGAAGTATAGTTTTTGCCTAACTGAAGCGTTGAGCCCAGCGACAGTGACGTCATATGTATTATTATTAAGTAATGAAAAGTCGGGACGTTACAGGTGTTAAAGATCGATCGACTAATTGATCACGGACGCACTGTTTTTTAGTACTTTTTTGATGTTGAAGTCATTCGATGAAAAATGAAGGGGAGTACTTTACTTTGAAAAATCAAGCGCACTATTTATCAAAACGGATTTGTCATCAACGATGGACGCATTGTTTGTGATAATGAAAGTACTGAATTATCCAAGAACGCACTGTTTGTTTGCACGGTCCTGCATGCAAGGCGTACTGTCAACAATGAATGCACTGTCGGTGATAACGACGACGCTATGATGATGAGAGTTGTCCATAAATTAGATTAAGATTTTATTGTATTTTATTATTTTTTGTTCGTATAATTGACTGATAAAATATTTTGATTTTCTAAATCAAAAGAGGAAAAATTATAATAAAATTATGATAATGACTGATTGATAAAAAAAATCTTTTGTATGACTTATTAGTAAATAAGTTCCAAAAAATGAACTACTCTCTTAAAGAAAATAATAAGAAGATGTTAGATTGTGTTACAAAGGGTGAAAAGGGTTATATAGATGAAAAGATTAACATAGAAAAAGGGGAAAATTTTAATAAAACATTTAATTTAACTATTTGAATAACAACAATTCATTATGAAAATATCATATTATTTGGATATGTTTTTATAACTAGAAGTGATTTGGGATGCGTTTTTTATAAATATAACAATTTAAGATGATTTTTTATAATTTCAAATATTTCAGATGATTATATATAAAAATCCTCTTCAAGCGGAAACTAATGTGCATATTCTATCCACAGTTGAGCTCTCCAATGCACCGACCAAACTCGATTGTATTCAACAGGACTTCATTGATCCACTGCTAAGTAATATAATCCTATTACTATTGCGGATATAATTCATTGTTTTACTTTGAATTATAGATCGCTCTATACTTGAATCATACATTTAGACGAACCTACCAGTCTATAAGTATCTACATCTCTCATTTCTTGTACTGAAGCCGCTTTGCAGCCAGTCAGACTAGCTCGCACAATAACAATAGTAACAACACTATGGTATACCAGCAAAAGACAGCAGGCATATATGCATCTCGATTTAGAGATCTCGGAACCAATCTACAGAAGGACCATCTTGATCGATAGCCACGGATATTTGGTGTCTATCTACTGAAACCTCCACACACGATATTTACATTGAGCCGAATACCTTCTCATATCATGTGTTTGTTTGATAATTGGTCAGGGGCCTGATATCGTACTAACTTCCCACAAGTAAAAAGAATCATCGATGCATACCATCATCAACTATACAGTTTTGGGAACTCCTGCGACACCAAAAAGATAAAAAAATAAGAGAGAAATAAATCAATGAGTGAATAAAATACATGTAGAGAAACATTAGACATCCGCATCAACTCATGTGAACTTCAGATTCACCTACATAAACTCAAGACGATGCAGACAGTAATTCCCATTAGATGAGATAAGCTGCATGAATCATTCACTGGTTTCACTAGCGGAAATCTACTAGAAGAGAAAAAAAACTTCACAACAACAAATCAAACCTTTATCCCATCAAATGGGGTCGACTACATGAATACGACGACGTCATTCCAATTTGTCATGTACATTATCTTCTGTAAGATTATGATAACCCATATCATACTTCAAGGTTTCTCTTATGGTCTTTTTAGGTCTCTTTCGTCCTCTCTTGACATGTGCTAACTCCCAAACTTCACATCTCCTAACAGAAACTGTGATTGGCCTGCGTTTCACATGACCGTATCATCTTAGTCGTGACTCCCTCATCTTATCTTCTACTGGAACCACACCCACTTTCTGTATGATAACTTCATTTCGTATCATATCTATTCTTGTATGTCCACACATCCATCTTAACATTTTCATCTCGTTTACACTCATCTTCTGTAAATGCTGACACTTAATTTCTCAACATTCTGACCCATACAACATCGCTGGTCGAATAACTGTCTTGTAAAACTTTCCTTTTAACTTGGTAGGTATTTTAGGATCACATAACATCCTTGAAACGCCCTTATATTTCAGCCAACTTTTTTTTAATCCGATGATCAATATCTACATCAATTTCTCCATTCTTATGTAACATTGAACCTAAATATTCGAAAGAATCCATTGTAAAAAGGGACTCTATTCTCAACAATACTTGTACCTTTTCGGCAGCTGAGGAGCCCTGTTGTGGACAGAAATAAGCAAATCAGATCATGCAATGTTCTGCTCAATTGCTTTCCCCAAGAAATAAAAAGATCCGCTTCCTGAAAACTCGGGCTAAATCAACTATTTCAAACTCTCTCATTTGCTTGGTGACATCATCACACTTCTGTCCGAACTTGCTGTTCCTCTTTGACAACCTGTTTGCTATATCGATTGATAAGCTGGCCATGTCTCCATAACTGGTTAGCACTTTCAAGACAGCGGGGTGCATAAGTGGGATAAGAAGCAAGTCTATTCAACAAAATCAGAGCCTCTCTCATAAGCAAGGTCCTGCATTCAAATATAACGACAGATAATATCACGACTTAAGGAGGGATTTCGCTCATAACTAAGAATGCAGCAGATCATTAAGAATCGCAGCAAATATATAGACCAAGAACATGATAAGGTATGCACGTTTGCAAATCCAAAATCAAAGCTAGTCACTAGCAATGCATGACAAGTAAGACATCAGGTACATAAGGTATGGGTGAGATACCGTGAACAGTAACAGATACACTTCGATCCACGACTTGGCCAAATATTGACAGAAAAATGGGCACAGCAACATTCAGTTCACTACCCAAAAACTGAATGCAGTTTCATAAACTCCAATAATACGACAGAGTATTCGTAAAGAAAATCCTGTATTCATCCTTACCAGTTACCAGGCACAGATACTAATGCATTCTAGATGTAACCCCAGCTATCAGCTCCGAAGTTATTAGCTTATGCACAAAATTTCACCATAAAATCTTAAAAGTCGAAAATGTACCGCTGGATTCATATATAGACATGCGATTAGATTTGTGTCATGGCGGATGTCACAAAGCCTTTGCCTGTTATATAATCTTACAGTTCTTTTGCTAATAGAAAACTAGACGTCGCCAGAATGCTCATGGGGCAGCTTGAGGAACCAAGCAATGCATATCAACTTGAAATTAGCATTACCTTTCTCTGGATACAGCTGGCTCAGTGCAATTTTCTGAAGATTCTGCATTTACTTGGGATACAAGTACTCGGAGGATTAGACCCAGAAAAATGGCTCGATTAGGTAGCTTATGAAAAGAATCTCAAAGCCAGTTTTCCCTGAAGAGGCCAGGAAAGCCAATACAACAATTGCTCGCCTGCACAGGTGCAAACCCTGAAATCACCAATGAACTTATTCACCAATCAATTTCGGTAATCATTACTCTCGTACAGAAAGGAAGCATAAAATCCAAAGTAGATAGATGAACGATCAACAATGGCATCACTTCTGTGACACATCTTTCGGTGTACATTTAAGGGTCTCAGCAACAGACAGGAGGAACTGCGATTTCGGCTAGGCTAACTAAAATGGTGAACCATGTCAATTTATCCCTATCGGATAAACCAAGGTTATAGAAGGGATCGAACAGTTCAGAACTGTCTAGCATCCTTTCAAAATGTCGTCAGATTCATTTCAAAGTCAGGCCAAGATGCAATCTACGTCCTTTCTCCACGAGGTATAAATATTAGCGCCAGATGCATCCATCCATTTAACACCAACCAAACCCCACCCCCCAAAAAACAACCAAATAAATAACATAAATAAATAAATAATAAAAAAACAATTCTCTAAAATATGTTTGATAGATAGACACTCAAAAGAACCATCAACTATAACAGCTTAGCTCAGGTATCAGTTGCAGTTAAAATTTCACCACGGCCTAGTAACCCTAAGAAAATGAGTGACAAAGTGCAAAGGCTGGAAGAATATTGCAAAATGATAGATGGCCAAGCTCAAAATGAAAATGACAAGTACTCATCCAAGTGTGCGACAAACCAGGACCAAGAAAATGCTACGCTTCAACACAGAATAACAGTGAGATTCAAGATTGGAATGAAGCATGAAAATAGTAGCACAAGGCCTACCTGTGCACTGTTCCTACAGCAAGATATGCACATTCCCAGACCATCAGGGATGCCAAAGGACAAGCTAGCAGAAGCTGTGTTAGCTCCAGCATTTGGAGCTCCTGCAGAATTTGAATCTTTAAAACCCGAACAAAATGCAGCCAACAATTTAGGACCTTTCAACACAACAAAAAACAAAACATTCAAAAATAGCAAAACTGGGGAATTGAGACAAACTTGAAGTTTCAAGGTATGCATCTAAAATCATAATCTTACAGGCTCTGGCTCTCCTAACCAGAAAGCGGTCAAATCATAAGAGAGCATAGTTAACAGCAATGGACACTAGAAACTCAAAGCAGGTACAGTCCCCACAAGCCATGACATAAATAAAACCTAATTAACTTTTTCCAGCTAGCGTAGATCTCTTTAGTATGGTATATTGCTACTCCTGTGTGTCAGATGATCAAGATTTAGATTAATTTAAAGATCCAAGCATGCTCATAGGGGTGATATAAGTGAAGTTAAAAAGGGCACAGGATGCAGCTTCCTGAAAATAATCATAATGATGTTCTTGGTACTTTTCCCAAACTCTCGAGCACAACATCCTCTACTAGTTAAGTTATAAAGGCCAATAAGACTCAACAGAAAAGAGGCCACGACTCAACAAGAACAGATCAATACTACCGCAGAAAAGTAACATCACTTACAATTAAGCAACAGGTGCAGAAGGTGAAGTGCCATTTCTTGCAAACGTAAGCCAGCTTCCTTTTTCAACAGTACAGCAACAGCTTCAAACACTGCTGTGTCCCCAAACCTATGGCAAGCAAGAACACGCTCTTCAGCATCGGAATGGAAATTATTCATTTTGGCATATACGTATAAGGTTGAATGAATGTACAGAAGGATGTCATACTCTATCTCGTTGGATCTCATTTAAGTTCAGTTTAGTCATGAGTCATGAAATACATTTCCTTTGCCCATAACATAAAAGTGCCTCGTAAACTCACTTTTCCCTTTCCCTGTAAGCATCGGTTCTCACTACAATGGTAATCATGATGGCAACTGCTTCTACTTGCACATGCTCATGGCCACTCATTGACATAGCAATCTGAAGCATCAGTTTGAAAAGGCGCAACACATCTGCCTGAGAAATAATTAATGGAGCGCAGAAATCCCAGCCGCTGTGATCCTCGAGAAATGCGTCCATTCCAACCTTGAGTGAAGCAAGACCTGAGCTGGATATTCCATCTTGGCCAGCACCTTTAAACCCAAATGAATCCGCAACGCGACTTCCGATTTGAATCCCCTGAACCTTGATATTGTCCCTGAAAAGTAACACTGACTGGATCAAACCAAAGTTCAAGCAAGGCGACTGACGACTGTATATTATGTTAGGTATTATCAAAGGAGGAAAGCTAACAACAGCTGGCAGCTTTCTTCTCAATTTAGAAGCCATCAACATATGGCATCTTGGGGCTTGTAAATACAGCATAAGATATAGCAACTACAAATATCAAGCAAAAGGACTGGCCTAGATAATTACGGAACAGGCAAACCACATTATTCTTATCCTACCCTTTGGAAGGGTACGGAATTTTAATGGATGTGTACTCTTATCCTACCTTCTTTCTTTCTTAAGTTGAAAACAGGGCAAACACAATCTTATTAAGCGTTCTAGATGCAAACAACCTCACATAATGTCATAAGGAGAATAACTAAGAAAAAAGAAGCTGGCAATCTTATATTGAACTCCTCTAGAAAGCATAACTCAGTTAAAAACAGCAGATCAAGTTAGTTCTCTCAGTTCTGACACATTACTGTCATTCACTTGAGTCGAAATAAAAACAACGAATGCAAATCAAGCAGAAGCATCCTCTTTTCCTCAATCAGACCAGGAAACAAGGCCCATGAAAGCATCATGATTATACAGAACAATTATGCATGCAAAACAAAACAAAGGCCATGTGCTACACTGCTATTCTCAAAATTCTTCACATATTGATGGCTTTCTCATTGTCATGTGGCTCAGAATAGCCCCAAAGCATATACAAGAGTAATCAAAACTATATCAATTCACAGAGATAA
The DNA here is from genome assembly GCA_035668315.1 of Drosera spatulata. NCBI lineage: Eukaryota > Viridiplantae > Streptophyta > Magnoliopsida > Caryophyllales > Droseraceae > Drosera > Drosera spatulata. The sequence goes on along the minus strand of JAOVYX010016030.1, from coordinate 17,964 downwards.
CGGTATCACTGGGGAATAAGGGAAACTTAATGCAACAACAGCACATTACAAGAGAATTCCAAGTCTTGAAACTGAACGACAAATAATATTCATTACAAAATTCGACATATTGGAAAATAAAAAAGAAGCGAATCTGCACACTTAATGTAATACCTTCCACTACAGCTTTTTTCTGTTGGTAAAAGGAGATCCAAGACAGCGTGTAGGATTTGCAAAGACCTATGAACAACAATAACCTGCAACAAATGTAAATGATGCCAAAAACAAACTAGTATCGAAATAAATCTTCATATAAACATAAAACCACTTGACCTGAGTAACTAAAATGCCATGAACGACACTAAAAAAAAGTACAAGGAAACACATCACACAAATTGAGTAATTAAAAGTACAATGCAATAGGCTGAAGCAAGATTTATTCAGTAGAAAGTTAGGTCTTTAGCCTACTAGGCGGTAATGCTCTCCGACTCGGTCAAGTGCTAGAGCTAAATGAAGTCAGGGAAGGACTAGATGTGGAGTACAAAAGGTTTACTACGGTATTCTTGATGCCTCAGGAGTAGCCTGCGTAGACAGGAGACGAAACATCCTAATTCAAAAGTTGATCTCCCTTTCTGAACCACCAAAGTTTCAACCACCAAGCGCGAAAAGATGATCTCCCTATCAAGGTGGATATTGAAACAATTCATGAATCCTGGACCACTTCAATCTTGTTTTTTAGGGCAGTACATCATTCTAGGCTTTCCCTGTCAAGTATGCCTTTTAATTCTAAAGGGAAACAGTCTTTTCGTTTGCAGTACTATCCCAGACTAACAGGTGACATCCACCCCGATCTCTCCCCATATCTGTGACTTATTATGGCCACCACATAGTGCCTCAAAAGAGTCAAGCTAAGTCTATTTCATAGGATGCTGGAATTGTCACGTCACACAAGCCAAAGTTGAATACTTGAATGTCAGCACCCAAAAATTTAATGGTCGACAAGGGTTTACGTTTATTCCTGATTCCTACACAACCATGAACTACAGAAGCAGGTATGGTTCCCACAATGCTCATTTGAGGCCCAACAAATCTAATTTAAATATGACTATATGAATTGGGAGACAACAAGATGGACGAAAAGGGCAATAGAAGTAAAGAACTCTCCATCTCCATATCACTAACAAGAAAACTTGGCCTTGCATTGTTCCAAACCTCAAACGTGAAACAAAATGCATGCATGCAATTGTGGCTAACAATGGGAGCTAGCAAATGTCCCTAAAATATTCAGCCATATACAAGTCCCCTGAAATAGAAAACTTTAAGCCTTTAAGGATAGTGGTGAAGCAGATTAAGAGGTCACTAACTAAGGGGACATAAGCTATTCCATTTTCTTTTAAGGAACGTTTAAGAAGCTAGAACATATGAAGTCTAAACATATACAATAAGGTGGGATACTAACTTGGATGGAAATCACAAGTAAACCGAGAAAAGCAATAAACTAGGGTTTATTTCTCAAAGTGCTGACAGAGGCCAAAAGGGCCTCATGAATAGACAAACAAGTAAAATAATAGACAAACAAAGTATGAGTTCATCTCCTAGTCTTCTGATACCGACATCAGCAAATTTAGCAGTAAAAACACTGGCCCTAGTACACTGCAACTGAGATACCAAAACAGGACAAGGCAAATAAAATTAAGAACGTACATTTTGAAGACTGCATAAGCCCAGTAATACTTCCAAAAGCGCCTGCGGTGGAACCGCATCATCCCCAACCTGCAGCATTGAATAAGATATAGTCCACAGAGAAACAGTCGAAAGGAATTAAATGGCTGGTGCTGACAAGTGACAACTAATGAATGGCCATAATCTTTGTTTGTTTTTCCCACAAACACGTACATGCAACATGTGGACCCAAGTTACTCCAGGAAACATGACAGTCTAATACTCAGAAATCCTACTGTGAAATGAAAATAGAAACAACTTCTGCCACCTTCTTGTTTGAATGACACAATCTCAGCATGGTAGGCTGGATAAATTCCTAAGATCGGAGTTATGAAAGAGAAAGGAAATACATGGATTCAGAAAACGCTGCAAGTTAAGATGGGTGTGAGGGCCCATTAGAGATGGGAAAATATGAAGAAGAGGTCCTCAAAAGAGTGCTTCCATAGAGAATCTAGGAAATAACACAAATAAGAAATTCTACTGTGCTAATGATAAAATAATAAAATAAAAATACAGAGGAATGCACAAATCATTCTCTAACATAATACCTCTGTCAACACAGCGTAGAGTTTAGATACTTCGCTGGTTTCGGAAGAATGCAGATGAGGATTGTTGATAGATTTAACATAACTTGCTTGTAACAAGTCAGGGATCTTCAACATTCCGGCAGTCATATTTGAGCCCGAGATACCAAAGAGGGCGCAAAATTCAGAGCTACATTTTTCAAGTAATTTGGCAACGAAACTTTTTCCGGAGTTTTTGCTCTTTGAACACCACACTGTCAGCAGCCTTTTCTGAAGATCAGAAGCCAGAAGCACATCATCCTTAGGTGCTGGACCAGCACAATCTTCATCCTCATCTGTCTGGATTCCAATGGTTCTATGAGCTGATAGACTCAATCAACCAGAATAGTAGAATAGGAATTCATCGAAAAACTAATTAAGAAATGCAAGACAAAGCAGAACAGCACTGTTAGTCAAGACTGCTGAAAATGTTCATATCTTACCTTTAGTCTGTAAGTTGACATTTCTAATCAGAGTATTTTGATTTTCAGATCGTACGGGAACCATAGAATTGTCTTCACCATCTCTGCCAGCAATAGATTTTGTCTGTCTCAAATGGAAGATGATAGATGTAGATTAATACAACAAACAATTCACACATCATACATTAATCAGGAGGAAATGCTAGCCGCTAAACACAATAACGAACTGAAAAACCGATTGCAACTGATGTTGGCATAATGCTGATGGCTTTTAGCAGGGTAGCTTTGCAGCCAACTCACACAAAAATTCAAGAACTCTCATGCAATAGCATCATACAAAATGCAAATACAATTTTGTAGGACAGCCTTACAGGAACATTTGATATTTACATTTATGTCATCTGACATAAATACAGCAAGGTGGATAGGGTAACGTGGGTTCTAAAACAGCTTTCTCGAGCATACTGCATACCATGTGTCAAAGTCTACCAAAGAACCAACTGAATGCATATCTAACATAACAGATACACATTTGAAAACCTAGTTCTATAAACACAAATATATTAGCGACAAAGACAATTGAACCGTCCATGGGAAATATAGCTGAATGGTCAGGAAAGAAAATGGAGAGGACAACAAGAGAGAGGAAACAAACTGAGACAGCAACAATAACCTGAATATGAGGATTATAGAGTAAGACTCGTACACACATAGTCATGGCACACTGTAGAGAACTATAAAAATCACCTCGAATTCCAGGGCCAGTCAAGACAGAAAATTAGCTGTCCACAACATACGTATTTCATGGCTCAACATAAAAATGATAGGAAACTCATACAAAAATGTTATCGCAAACATTCAGATACAAACAAGCAGACAATCCCCAGCCAAATAAATAATGTGTGTGAATTCATACCATGTCGAACAGCTTCTTCGAGAGATACTTTGGCTCCTCCTACACACACATCATACCAATAATTATTATTCAATGACTGCCCAACTTCTTTCTTCTCATATCCAAATATCTCTAAAAGCCAAATGCTTGTAGATACAAAAAAATAGTCATGGGTTTTCTTCCTCAAGCTCGAAAAAGCAATAGAGTCAATTCACAAACGTGATATCATATTGGAATATATGACCAGAGGACACACCACACGTTCAAAACTTGCTATCTGATATCATTTCACACTTGTTAAGATGCCATTATTTTTGTGAGTCTTCAACCATCAGTTCTTCGAGCTCTTGAGAGCACCTTTGCTCCAATTGATGTCAAAATAGGTAGACATGTCAAAACAAGTCCATAACCTACAGGTGAACAAGAGCTCTTGAGAGAGCCTTTGCTCCCATTGATGTCAAAATAGGTAGACATGTCAAAACAAGTCCATAACCTACAGCCTCCTTTGTTCACCGCTTGTTACACAGTTTTTGTAACTTCATATGTGGTGAGCCACTACTCGGCTTGCACCTCAGAGACATAAAAGAGCATTCACGTGTAGGTTTTCTTAATCAAAACAATATATTAAGTCTTTATCCCTATATGGAATCTCTGGGATTCCATTTTAAAACCAATTGACAATGACTGAAATGACTCGGAATCTATACATACAATTGTAATATTTTCGCCCACCTTTTGTGGCTAAACTATTCTCAACATGCCCCATAGCACGAATGTCTCTTTTTGGGGATTAAAACGTGGAGTCGGACATATATTTGGTTGGTGTAGAGTATTAAGTCGTTGGGCCTACTGAGCTCTGATACCATATTAAACCTTGAGGTTCCATTTCAAAACCAATTGATAATGAGTAAAGTGACCCGGAATCTATATATACATTTGTAATATTTTTGAACTACCCGATGTGGCTAAACTATTCTCAACAATGGGACACATGGATACTACAACTGTCATTCTTCTCTATCCTGTATAATATCCTCAACGATATCATGATACACCACATCATAGTTGATGGAGTTTAGGTTTTCATTCTCAATTATATTGCTAACTTGACGCATTCGCATCAGAACTCCACCTCAAAATCTCTATTTTTACTCTACTTTTCACTTTTTATTGTAGATAATGCTACAAAGAAACCTTGATTACCAAGACATAATAAATCCTTTTGGAACTAGTTCTCATAAGATCTCCGTAATAGCTCAAATTCGCACTATGGCCCTCACCCATCTTGGGTATGAAGTCTTTGTTTTTATCTAAATTAATCTGTAAAAATACAATATGCTAAACTATACACCTAGTCATTTCAAAAAAAAAAAAAAAAGAAAGAAAAAACATCTAGTGATTATCTCTAGCTCATGTTACATTTTTTATCGTTTGCACGCATTCCCATACACACATGTCAACAACTTTTCTACTTTTCCCACTCCACTCCACCACTATTTCTTTTATACAAAATCATTATTTTACATAATCTAATGCGGTTATTGTGGATGATCAGTTCTATCAAGAGTGAAATCCGATCGTAGAAGACCCATATATGTAACAGTTATGCAATCATCAACCTTGATATGAAACCCTAACCTTGATACTCTCAATTCCCTCATCTTCCCCTGCCGTCCTCCGCTCAACCTCCCCTCCTCCCTCCGCTCCACACATCGAAACCTCGCTCTCCACCGGCCGCTGCGACAGCTCCGGCAGAGGCGAGAAGCAATCACCATAATCCGCATAACCACCACCACCACCAACACCACCACCACTACGTCCTCGATGATTGGACGCTCGAACAGATGATAATACTGTCCGCCGAGGAAACGGCATTGCAGATGTGGTTGTGGCAGTGGTTGTGGTTGTGGTGGCGGGGAAGGGTTGAGGAGGAGGAGGGTGGCGTTGTGTGCTGGCGGCGGCGGCGATTCTGTCGAATTCGTCCCAGAAATTGTTGTCGTCGACGGGGAAGTCGTCGTCGTCATCGAGTGTAGTCATGTTTCGAGGGAGCTGTGAAGGTGGTGGTGGAGAGTGGAGGAGGAGGAGGAGGAGGAGGAGGAGGAGAAGGGGGAGGGGGTCGACGGAAAGTGTTCTGAGAGGTGTTGTGTTCGACTCCCGGTAATGTTGAACGACCACTACTTAGAAAATGTTAACTCTAATCTATCTATTATGAACTTTTATCTTCTATTTTAGTATTTTTTTCCTTCAATAATAATAACATCAAGATCATATACAAAAATTAATATATATTAATTTTTACATGTGAAAATTAATATGTTCTTATAATTATGTGGTGGAGAGAAAGGAAAGAAAAAAAAGAGAGAATGATAACGTGATAAGATAATATTACATAAAATAAAAATATGGATATTTTGATATTTTTGTTAGAAAAATTTTTCATTATAGAAAATGTTGTAACTTTTTTGGACGGGAGTAGTATATTTATAATTTTTATTTGGGTGGATTAATTTGTGATCGGTTACATTCTCCCTTCGTCTCATAAAAAGTACAACGTTGCATTATATTATACTATTCAATACGTAATTTGAGGAGTTTCGTTATTTGTCTTAACGATATAAGAAAATTACGTTAGTGGCTCAAAATTGAAGTACATAATTTAAATTACGATGTGTTTACTTAATATGATTATTAAAAATGTATTGATTTTATGTTATTTCTCTTAAATGTCCTTGATATCTATAGAGTTAGATGTGTGCGATTTTAAATGAATAGAGAGAAAAAAACATACTAAGATAAAATGAAAAATCCACACAAGTATTTTTTTGAAAATTTATTTTTAAGGAGATACCATTGAATTTTCT
>JAOVYX010016030.1:0-11512 GCA_035668315.1 Drosera spatulata | reverse complement strand
CACCACCCACCCCTACCCCCGCACCACTTCTCCTAGATCAACTCCGTCGTCGCCCCATCGTCACCGTCATCGTCTCTATGCCTCGTCGCTGTTGTCACTCTCCTCCTCCTCCGATGACTTATAGTTCATCGCTACCACCACATCGTAGCCGACATCTACCACCACCACAACCGCTTCACTCTCCCCCACACCACCAACTTCCCCAAATCCTCTCCCATCGATGTATCCACTGCCATTTCTAGCAACGATTCGCAGATTTGAACCTTCGTAAATTCGCTATTGACACCAAGCTTCGATACGCTTCTCCATCACCGCCACCGACGAATTTCAACTTCCATGTCTCGTCCACCGAACCATGGGTTCCAGGAATGGTGGAACAAGCAACGAGACAAGTCCTCGAGCCCGATTCCGATACCGACACGACCAACGTCGTCGCCTTCCTCGTCGTCGAGATCTCCAATTCCCCCACCGCCGTCGACAAGGACTGCCGGCTGTGTGTGCGCTCCACACGATAGCCATCGTTCCTGTATCTCCTCCGATTCTGTAACTTCTAAACTTTTCATTACTTATTAATGATACATATGACGTCACTGTCGCTGGGCCCAACGTCTCAGCTAGGCAAAAACTATACTTCTTGTCTTAGTCATAAGAATTAAGGTAAATTCACTTATACATCATTAGTTTAGAAACTTTTGATGCCTCAGTCATAACTAAGAATATCATCATTGCAGCGGAATTTATATCTTTTTTTAAGATCAGAATACCTTTCACACATAAGCTACATCTAGCATCAAATCTTAGGTCACACGTCTTCTTCAACTCTTGCTCCTGTAACAAAAAGAAGAAAAAAGACATAGAAAAATAGTAACCATGAGCTATAGGAGCTCAATAACATGTCGGACCCCTTACCAGGGGTTACACGAGAGAAGAAGGTAAGAAAAGAAACGAAAAATAATCACTTGGATCCTTTGTTCCAGCACTCTGTAATTATCATGTCAATCTGACATTCACTATTATCATCACAAACATACCAGTGATTCATCCTAGTCACATAAGTACACTTAGCATCACGTAACAACGTTCGAAACTACGCATCCATCGATACTCCAGACATTATCAACGTTATTACTACCGTTATACCCTTTATGGTATGACAGTCATGACTTCCATGTCAAACAAACTGAGACAATGACACTGTGAGATAACAGGTCTCCAGTCCAAGTCTCACGCACTGCTGTCCTCAACAGTTCACTCAAGACTTTGTTATACCTATCATTATATCAATCACACTAAGACGATGTACAATAGATACCCTCAATATTATAATTGCGTCCTTAGCGAGACTTATTCAATTTCATAAGTAAGCACTCTTCAACTTTAGCAAAAGGGACATCCGCGAAAGGGGATCGGTCAAACCGGAGCCCAGAATCTCCTGTAGTGAGATACCCTCATATCAAAACGACCTTACAAGGTCAATGAAAGAATGTCACCACCAAGTCACTGTATAACATATACGACAGCATAACGCTCTTTGTGTTTTATACCACTGAGTTATCCCACCAATTATGCATTTACACTACTTTCGCTCATGGTACACAGCAAGTGATAGGCAATGAGTTGCATCGGAACATATTTTATGTCAAATACAATTAGTTACTACGACCAAAGATTCCAACGCATATTATTATACTCACGGTATAATAATACGCATTGCCACACACAACAAATCTAAATGTTACCTTTTACCACAGTTCTTCACATGCACATGCTCAGCCTCGTCCTTAAGTGACAACCAGCAGCGTCTCCAAGTCCTATAATATAATAGGATACGCGTAATAAGACACACCCTTGTGAATGATTGTTCACGTTATAGAGTTAAGCATATTTGTTCGTACTTCTTGAAAAATCGCCATAGTAATATTATGTGGTGGTGCCAAGCTTTGAGAAAAGTTTTTGATACTTATTTTGACAGTCCATGATGATGGTTTTATGTATTTATCATCATTAGAAGTGTTTGTGAACATTTGGAGTTATTTCGGGGTCAAAACGGGTCATTCTCGGATTCTGTCTAACATGACCCTTCGACACGTTTAAATATATAACTTCTCGTATACAGCTCCAAAAATTATTTCGTAAAATTATAGATAAACTACACTCTATAATATTTTCATAGAATCAGATTTTTCATCATGAAACTTTATCAATAATAGCAGTTTATTCGTTCAAGTTTATATTTTCTACTACATCAGATAATTTGACCTTTCTTCACTAATCAGTTTATAAATTCTTGCATACAACTTCAAATCTAGACTTTTAAACTGTTCTGAAAACTGGACTTTGAGGGCTTTCTATTTATGTAAGCCTCGTTTTCTAGCTATTTCTGTGTAATTCCATATCAAGTCACAAAGTGATCCCTGTAACCAGTTTTTACAGATTAACATATCCGTACGTTTTGATTTATATCTTGAGATTCACAACTTCAAATCATTATCTATTAACTTTATCAAAAACTAGACATGTAAGGATTCAACATATAATAAAATCAAAATTTTTCACAAAGCATATGATTTTTCACAAAATTTTTAAATAAGATGATCACCTTCTCTTATTTATAATGAAGGATCCTCGTCGTCTTATAACCCTAGCTTGTCCTCTTCTCCCCAAACTTTCCTTCTTCCATTCTCTCGCTTATCTTTTCTTTTTCATGATAAGAAATATTTTTATATTTGTAAGAAGTTTTTCAAGGAGACGGGGGCTTGTATTTATAGAAAACTAAATCAATTAAAATAATTTTAGTGGATAATTAGTTGATATTTAGTGGATAAATAATTTAATTTAGGTGGAGTACAAATTGACATGAAAAAACTAAGTATAATACCCCAAAATGTTCACGATAAATTATTGTCTCACTAAATAGAAAAAACAATATATTACTGAACGTCGTAATTTATATAACGGTGGTTATAAAATTCGTTTGTCAAAATCATGACAAAAATATGGTAAGAATCCAAAAAATTCCGTAAAATTTAGTTTCACGATAATTAAAATAAATAGTAAATAATTGTACGAAACGGGATATTTTCCCTGCACACTCACCTAATTTCCCCACTCTCCCGTACTTTCTTCCTCCCACTCCCACCATCACTCCACTGCCAACAACCGCCATCACTCACAGCTTCCACCATTGCCTCCTCTCTCGCCACCATCGCCGCAGCCGTCTGCGCCATCATCTTCACCATCAATCACGATCACGCAACGCATCAATCATCATCAATCCATTTCCGTCATCATCGCTCCATCACCACGACACCGCAAGAACAAAGACAGCGGCAGCCGAAGGGAAGCATCAACGCCAGCAGCTCGGCTAGGAGACATCGACGGATTTGTTTGTGTGATCGTGTGCTTTAAGGATCATCGTTAATCGAAGTAACCTCACTCGTCTGAGACGCCTTTTTCATTCGATCACACGCGTTCTTTGCATCCATGCATGTTTTGGGACATGTTTTGATGATCCTAAGGGAGGAATGGTTAGATACCACGGAGAGGGTTCAAAAGCAGAACTACAGCTGATATCGGCCCTTGTAACACGAAAACTGTTAAGAAAGGGATGTCACGGTTATCTCTGTAACTTGGAAGATTTGACTAATAAGGGGATGAATCCCTCTGATATCCCAATAGCGCGAGATTTCCCTGACGTATTTCCGGATGAGATTCCCGGGATGCTATCGGTAAGGGAGATTGACTTCGCCATCGATCTGGTGTCAGGCGCAGTTCCAGTATCTAAGGCTCCATATAGAATGAGGCCTGCGGAGTTGAAGGAATTAAAGGGCCAACTGGAAGTGCTTCTTCAAAAGGGATACATCCGCCCTAGTGTGACCCCATGGGGCGCATCGGTCTTATTTGTTAAGAAAAAGGATGGGAGTATGAGACTCTGCATCGACTACCGTGAACTGAACAAGCTTACCATCAAGAACTGGTATCCCTTGCCACGGATTGACTATCTCTTCGACCAACTACAGGTGGGCAACAATGTACTCGAAGATAGACCTTCGTTCTGGGTATCACCAACTACGTGTCCGACCCGACGATGTGTCAAAGACCGTATTTTGTACCCGTTACGAACATTACGAATTCCTAGTGATGCCGTTTGGGCTTACCAATGCCCCAGCAGTCTTTTGGACATGATGAACCGAGTCTTTACGTCATATATTGATCAGTTTGTTGTGGAATTCATTGATGACATCTTGGTATACTTCAAGACACAACAAGATCACGAGGAACACCTTCAAACTATCCTCGAGGCCTTGCGATTTCACCAGTTGTATGCCAAACTCAAGAAGTACGAGTTTTGGTTGCAAGAAGTGGCGTTTCTATGGCATGTAATTTCTGTAGAAGGAATAAGGATAGACCCGAGGAAGATCGAGTCAGTGATTAATTGGATCAGGCCGACAATTACCACAGAAGTAAGAAGTTTTCTTAGCTTGGCTAGATATTATCGTAGATTTGTTGAAGATTTCTCCAAGATCGCCATGCCTTTAACCAACTTGACACGGAAGTCTCTAAAGTTCCTATGGACTGATAAGTGCAAGGGTGCATTCGTGGAACTTAAGAAGCGTCTCACATCAGCACCAGTACTCACCCTTCCTTTTGGCGAGGAAGGATTCTGTATATACAGTGATGCATCTGTTCAAGGTCTTGGGTGCGTACTTATGCAGCATGGCAAGGTGATTGCACATGCTTCAAGACAACTGAAGCCGTATGAGCGTAACCATCCTACTCACGACTTGGAATTGGCAGCAGTGGTATTTGCCCTGAAAATCTGGAGACACTGTTTGTATGGAATTTCCTGCCAGATCTTCACCGACCACAAGAGCTTGAAGTACATTTTCACTCAGAAGGAGTTGAATATGTGTCAGAGGAGATGGTTGGAACTTCTAAAAGATTACGATCTGGATATCCAGTATCATCCTGGAAAGGTGAACGTAGTAGTCAATACCTTGAGTCGAAAGGATAGAAAGGCAGAAGGCACTTTACATTTACTGAGAATTACGGAGGTTGAGTTTATTGATGACTTCTGCAAATTGGGTATAGAGATCCGTCCGACATCAAGTGACAATATACTTGCGAATCTGGAAGAGCAACCTACTCTTCAGGAAGAGATATTGCAAGCCCAAGAGGCAAACGAGGAGATGAGGAAGTTTAGGGAAGAAACCCTACAAGGAAAATCAAATGGTTTTGCGATTCACGAGGATGGTTCCTTGAGCTTTCGGGGATGGCTCTGTGTGCCAAATGACGATGCCTTGAAAAGAAAGATCATGGAAGAGGCTCATTAAACCCCATATTCTGTTCACCCAGGAGGCAATAAGATGTATCAAGATTTACGACAACGCTTCTGGTGGGGGAATATGAAAAAGGAAGTTGCGGAGTTTGTGACAAAATGTATTACTTGTCAGCAAGTTAAGATTGAGCATCAACGACCCGGAGGTTTACTACAGCCTCTGGAAATTCCCACCTGGAAATGGGATTCAATCTCAATGGATTTCATAGTCGGTCTTCCAGTAACGACAAAAGGGATGAACTCTATCTGGGTGATTGTGGATCGATTGACTAAGTCAGCACATTTTCTGCCAATCAAAAACACTTGGAGTGTTGACCGTCTAACGGAAGAATATGTAAGAAAAATAGTCAGACTACATGGAGCTCCAGAATCCATTGTTTCTGACAGAGATACGAGGTTCCAGGCGCATTTTTGGAAAGGCTTATAGAGGGCATTTGGAACGAAATTGAATTTCAGCACTGCATTTCACCCAGCTTCTGATCGACAAACGGAAAGAACAATCCAGACGCTAGAAGACATGTTACGATCATGTGCCATGGACTTCCAAGGATCATGGGATCGACATTTGTCCTTGGTGGAATTCACGTACAACAACAGTTTTCATTCCAGTATCGGTATGGCTCCGTACGAAGCTCTTTATGGAAGGAGGTGTAGGATACCTCTTTACTGGGATGACATCGAGGATACGATAGTCATTGGGCCAGAGTCATTGCGAGAGATGACGGAGGTCATCAAACTGATCAGAAATAGATTGAAGACGGCTCAAGATCGTCAAAAATCATACGCAGATGTGCGACGAAGACCGCTCGAGTTTGGTGTGGGGGATCATGTATTTCTGAAAATTTCTACTACGAAGGGTGTTATACGATTTGGAAAGAAGGGAAAGCTAAGTCCTTGCTACGTAGAACCTTATGAGGTTCTAGAACGGGTCGGGGAAGTTGCATACAGACTTGCACTACCAATTGACCTTTTAGGCGTGCATAACGTATTTCATGTATCACAGCTGAAGAAATACATGTCAGATCCAAGTCATGTCATTCAACACGAGCCGATCATTCTGGAAGAGAATCTGACATACGAGGAGCAACCTCAGCAGATCATAGATCGACGTGAGAAGATCTCAAAAACCGCAATATTTCACTGGTGAAAGTCCTCTCGGCTAATCACCTGACCTCGGAGGCAACTTGGGAGGAGGAGAAAACAATGCGAAAGCAATACCCGCATCTACTTCCCAGTAAGCCATCACTTGTCTTTATTTAAATCAGTTTCGGGGACGAAACTTCCTGAAAGTTGGGGGTGATGTAATACCCGAAAATTTTATGAGTTTTAAAATGAATATATAATGTTATGATTTTAAAATAAATCGTGCTTAAAGGTTATATATTTAAATTCAAGAAAATATTTAATTATTAAATCAAATATGACGATGGAATATTTAGGATAATTAAATGATCGTTGCGACGTTGTGCGTTATAAACGTTACAACGTTATAACGTTACAACGTTGTGCGTATGGGCTAGCGATTTTAATCCCATAAATAATGAATTATGACTCGGGAGGTCATACCTTCGTATATGGGATAAATCTATCGACGCAAATAAATTATTGATGAATTAATATAACAAAATTTAGGTAAATAATAGACTGAACGAGACGTATCGTGGGACGGAACGGGGTATTTTCCCACACACTCACCTAATTTCTCCACTCTCCCGCACTTTCTTCCTCCCACTCCCACCATTTCTCCACTGCCAACAACCGCCATCACTCACAGCTTCCATCACTGCCTCCTCTCTGGCCACTATCGTCGCAGCCGCCTGCATCATTATCTTCACCATCAATCACGATCACGCAACGCATCAATCATCATCATCTTCATCATCTCATCATCAATCCATCTCCGTCATCATCGCTCCATCTCCATGACACCGCAAGAACAAAGACAGAGACAGCCAAAGGAAACCATTAACGCCAGCAGCTCGGCTAGGAGACATCGACGGATTCGTTCGTGTGATCGTGTGCTTTAAGAATCATCGTTAATCAAGATAACCTCACTCGTTCGAGACGCCTCTTTTATTCGATCACACGCGTTCTTTGCATCCGTGCATGTTTTGGGACATGTTATGATGTGTTTGATATGTGAGGAATGGGTTGTATGCATTTTAATGACGATTGGGACAATGTTTTGATGTGTTTGATATGTGAGGAATGGGTTGTATGCATTTTAATGACGATTGGGACAGTGTTTTGATGTGTTTGATCCGTGTGCATGGAGCTTCTGGACGTTCTGCGCAGCAGAACAGTTGCGGCCACGATCATCCTGGGTCGCGCCCGCGACGGGGGAGGAAAATCTGGGATTTTGGTTCACAGATAATTCACGGCCTTCTGGTCAGGGAATTATCGATTTTGTGCATCGAACCTTAAACCTAAATGCTTATTTGCGATATATATATATATATATATATAACCCATACGCATATAAATATAACATCAAACGTGTATATACGATCATGTTTGACATGTGGTGGGGTATTTGGGGTCGAAATAAACTAGAATGCACCCTTATAATGTATATACCCTCACGAAAAATAAATGAAAGCGACCGCTAAACGATTAATAAAAAGGAAACGGGGGATGTGGAACATAGTTACACTATTCATGTGAACTAATGAAAAGCAAACGAATAAGAAATATCGCCTCCTTGAACTGATAAGGACGACATTGATATCCCTTGTGGATCCGTTGGATTGTTGGTCGTTTTTCTTGAAATTATTGAGAAGGTCGAACATGGTGTCTCTTCTTCGATCCATTGCGATCATCTGTTGCATTCCTTGAATAGCTTTGGTGGCTTTGTTTGAGTCATTGCACTCCAGTATAATTCTCTAAGTCAACGTCACGGGTGAGAACTAGCTAGGGAGCGATGAGCATCCCCCATCCTCTTTGCATGCATGCAGCGGCTTTTACGCTGTTGTGGCGGGACCACGGGTTGCTCTCTGCAGGGAGGCCCAAATTATCTCAACGCTAGCAAACGATATCACATTGAATGCGCATAAGAGGTGCAAGACGACGCACAGAGTAGGCAGGTGCGAATATACAAAATCTATTGGATAACCCGGTTGACGATTGACATCTTATCTCTGTACTTCGAGTCGGTCATATCCTTGAAGTTGTCCCTTTTGAGTCAAGTCATGAACCCTAAATAAATGCAAAGGAAAGAAATGACTCTTAAAAGCAATACGAAGCCATATAAAGCAATGAGAAGCGATGCTGTTTGATATGACGTCCATATTTTCCTATATCTATATATATATATATGTTTTAAGGACTTTCGGCGGTCGTCATAACTGTTAGCGAAAGTTCCCTGTAATTGAAATTCATACACCTAAGGTTGCTGAGCTTCATTAGCTCACGGTTATGTTTTTTAATTGTAAGTATACCCCCAACAGCACTTGAAGACTCTTAATGTGAGATTGTATGCGTATAGATGATCTCACGCATTTACAGGTGTAATAACAGATCAGAGGATCTATGTTATTTGATGTAATATTCGACCTGGATAGTTTCTGTACCAATGCTGTAATTAAAACAGGTATTCGAAATTGTAAGTTATGACTTTGGCTACTGTTGTAAGATTAAGAAGATTTTGATATAGTGCACTTGTAAAGAAAAATAAAAATATTTTATATTTGTAGGAAAATATAATCATAAAAATACACAAATAATAATTAACTCTATAATTTATCAGGACGAAGTCTCAAAATAATCGTAACACAAAAATATATCAGATCAGAGGATCCATTAAATAGCACAAAAATGTCTTCTAAACACACCACAAAAGTACATAAATCAAACATTAACAAAACATTAACCACGTTACACATCATGTTTGAAGCATAGTATATGCCTAGTGTGCTTAGTTGTTTGATTCCATACCCTAACCACCAAGAACTTCCTTTTCATCCCAGCTATGTTTGTCCAACAATGATCAATTCAATTCATTGGTCTCATTTCACTCCACGCATCACATTTCCTCCGTTTCCAAGCCACATAGCCCCGAAAAACACCAAATCCCAAAAGGGAACCCTTAACCGCCCCTACGTTTCCAATCACAGCTTTTCAACTGCTAGGTTTCACCCCAAAAAATCACATAAAAAGACCCCTAAACTCAAATGAAAATGAAGACAAGAAACAAAGAATCAGAATCCAAAGGGACTTGCATAGCCTCCCAAGGCAAGCTACACCATACGATTCACCAGCCCTTTGATTTTTCTGGGTTCTTTGTGGGATTGTAAGGGTTTCCCTTATCTGAGAAGGGGGTTTTGGGTTTGTGGTGTTTAGCAAGATCTGATTTTTAAGATACCCTTTTTTGAGAATTTTGTGGTGTTGTTTGTGGGTTTTTGGAGAGGAGAAGATGGTGGGTATTTTTTCGAGGTTTTCTGGTGGGAGAAGTGGGCATCGAAGAACGCAAAGTGCTCTTGTAAGTGTGTTTTTTTCAATTTAGATTTTCTTTATATATTATAATTATCGTAGTCTCTTGTGAAATTTGTGCTGTTTTTCTTATCTAGCATATTGCACTAGATGGAGATGAACGATATAATAAAGGAGAATTTGTATCCATGTGGCAGAGTTCATACAAGGGATAAAGACTTGGTTTTTGGTGGTTTGCTGTGTTTCTAATTTGGGTTTGCTCAAAACTGTGATGGGTGAAGAATGAATTGGTATTGTATTGGATTTGGTATGTTCAAAAAATAGGGATTGGTAGTAAACCAAGTCTTGTAGATGTTTTATTCATTGGGTTTTAAGTTTGATCTTTTCCTTTATAAATATGAATTGCTGGATTTGGGGTGTTGATATGGTCATATGACTCATCATTTATGTACTTGTTTAATGATGTGAACTTTTGAAGAAGTCTTGGTTTACCTCGATTTAGCTTTGCTTATATCTTTTTGGTATTGAGACTTGAGAGACAAGGCTAATAGGGTGGTCTAAATTTTTACCAGACATCTGTGACCTTAGTTTCTTCAAGCCAAAATGTGGTAGGATTTGGAAGAGGCGAAAAGTATTGGTGTTGTTGGGATAAAAGCTTTGCTAGTTTTCTTGGTCATCGTTGTTGTGAGGCTTCATGGGAAGCCTTTGCTGTTGTAGTGGTTTCAGTCCTAGATGCAAAGAGGAGCGTGTTTCTCGTTTTACCATATGCACTGCATTGATTTATAGTGTGTTTTAACTTGTCTGTTTCTGGATGCATCTTTATGATCTGTGTCATGTACTGCAGGATAATAGGCCGGTGGTGGCACCGCATTCCGGTACTAGAGGTGCTGCTAGTGCAGCAGCATCCGCAGTCACACATGGGGTTGAAGTGGCATTAGAATTCACACCTGTCGAGCATCCAACTGAACCTCTTGACAATGATCAACCAGTTCAATGTCCAGTGCCTGAACCTTCGATTCTCAATGTGAGCTTCCTGTCTTCAGAAATGTAAAACATTTTTCAACTCTCTTCTACGTCATGTTTATCCTTGTAACAATATGTTCTCATATTATGATGAGAACCTGCTCTTGCAGAGTCTTCTTTAGATTTTGTTGGTTGGCATTATGGTCTTTTCTCAAACATCTTCACCTTTATCATATCTGATGCTTCTTATGATCATAAGCTGATGATGCTGATTACTAATTACACTGAATTCTATTTTTTTCACTTCTTCTGAGCATCTAAGACTGTTCAATTGTCACGCTAGTTTGTTTTGTGTAATCTCCAGGGGAGGCACATCAGTAATGTTCCTTTCCTGCATCTAGTAACCTATGATATGCAAGGATCCTGTTTTGGCAGGGCATCAGCATCTTAAGGCTGTGCATGGTTTACAGTAATTTTACAGATTCCACTGTTTCAGTGAATTCCTTGCCCCCAAGTTATGGGACCAACTTGGTTAGTTTTGCATTGCATTTGCTGCTGTTCGAGGGAAAAGAGATTGGAGCATACTGGATAGTGCATTAACCAATATGATTAGTCCCTTACATTTTCATTACGGTATATTATGGTAAAAGGAGCAAAGGGGTTGACGGAGACCATAGTGTGAGATGAGGTTGTATGAAAGTACATGGATATGTCTCTAGCCAGTCATATGACAGACAATCAGGATGATAATTCTTCATAATCGACTTCATTTGGGTTTCTGTT
>JAOVYX010016029.1:0-25879 GCA_035668315.1 Drosera spatulata | reverse complement strand
CTCAGGCTACATTGTGACTGAGTGATGGATTGGTGGAGCGACTAAAAGCGAGTCTTATTGCGATAGGCTACATCGAGACTTATGACACCGACTACGACGAGACATTTCTCCCGTGGTCAAGATACCTTTCATCCATATAGTGCTTTCTTTGGCAGGTCAATTTTGTTGGCCTCTTTATCAACTTCATGTCAAGAATGCATTTCTTCATGGTGAACTTTAGGAGAAGATGTATATGGAGCATCTATCAGGGTTTGTTGCTCAGGGGAAGAAAATGTATCATCTGTGTAAATCTCTTTTATGGACTTAAAAAGTCTCCTCCTACATGGTTTATTCGGTTTAATGATACATTAGTGCATTTTGGTATGAACAAGTGCAATGTGGATCACTCAATATTAAATATGTCTTCCTCTGCTGGATTGATTATTCTTGTTGTCCATATTGATGATATTGTTGTGACTAGGAGTGAAAGAAATGGTATTCGGTGACTCAAGAAGTTTCTTCCGCGAGAGTTTAGTACGAAAGACTTGGGTCTACTTTGATATTTCCTTGGGATAGAGGTAGCTTATGCAAATAGTAGCATCGCATTATCCCAATGGAAGTATGCTCTTGATATTCTCAAAGAGGTGGGTCTACATGATGTTAGACCAAATGATACACCTAGGGACCCATAATGAAGCTTAATAATGAAGGAGGAGAACTTCTACATGATCCGAAGAAGTATCGTTAGCTAATAGACAAGCTTAATTATCTTACCATAACTCGACCAGATATAGCCTTTGTAGTAAGTGTAGTAGTCATGAGCTCACTTCATATAACTCATTGACAAGCAGTGTTATAAATTGTTTGCTATTTGAAGGGGGCTCCTGGACAAGGCCTTGTGTTTTATGATTGTGGTCATCTCAATATAGCTAAGTATGAAGATCCAGATCCTAAACCTTTGGAGATAGTAGGATATTCTGATACGGATTAGGCAAGCTGTCCCATAGATCATAGGTTTACCTCAAGATATGATGTTTTTCTTGACAGTAATTTTGTGTCATGGAAAAGCAAGAAACAAGCAGTCAATTCTAGGTCCAATGTAGAAGCTGAATATCGTGATGTGGCGAATGTTACTAGGGAGGTTCAGTGGGTTCGAACGTTACTACATGAGATTGGGTTGCCTATGACTAGAGCAATTCTTCATTGTGATAATCAGTAAGCCATTCACATTGCCAACAACTCAAAATTTCATGAGCGCATGAAACACATATAGATGGATTGTCATTTTATTCGAGAAAAGATAAACCATAAAGATGGTACCATAAAGAAAGTACACACCGGGTCCGAAGAAAAGGGAGCAGATATCTTCATGAAGCTTCTTCATCGTGGACGAATCTCATACATTTGTCACAAGTTGGGTCTCTTTAATATGTATGTCCCAACTTGAGGGGGAGTGTTGAAGTTAATTGAGTTGGGCTTGGGCTTAAGTTATGGGCTTATTAGGTTAACCCCCTAGTATTGGCCTATAAATACCTTGTTACTCTCATAATAATAATTGATTTCTTTCTTTTCTCAATTAGTCTATCTTTACAGTTATTAATTTAAGTTAATATCTTTTTGCTTATGTAAATCATAATTCTATAAACTAGGATATCCGTCGGTATTGTGATGTATCTTGTAACTCGAAAACAAATCAAAGATAGTGGATTTCTAATGATTGTGGATTTTTTTTAAATTAGAATTTGGTTTTCCACGTTAAACCTTCGGCTTTGATTCTCGTTCCTTGGTTCGACTTTTGATTCTTGGGTTTATGCATGATTGTTTTCCTAATTCTGTCGGCTTCGTGTTCTTGAGGGCGCAGAACCCCAGCACCTTATCCCTATTTAACATATATAAAATAGAAAGAATGTTTCTTGATGTCATTCAAAGACGTCGAACTCTTGATCTCGTGGTCAAGGGCAAAAATTATTTATCATTAAGTTAACCTTATTAAACTTGAAACTTAGACATAGAATTCGAGAAGTGAAAGGTGCACTTTACCCTCCTGTAATATCAGTTTATGACAATTATCTCCCCTGAACTATAGACGTATATAAATCACCCCTTACCGTCTCTTTTTTTTCCTAAGACTATTACATGATCATTGCGTTTACTTTATTACTTCTCCTTTATAAGTCTCCTCTTTTTATTTGTCTAAGATTTAGTAAATAAATATACACCACAAGCCTTAATTTTCTTGACCCCAACACGTCATCTGCACATCTCACCACCACCTTTGTTGCACACCTTGTCACCACCATCGCCGCACACCACACTAAGCAACATTCATGTGATTTCAAGGAAATTATTGTGTGGGATTCATAATGAGAAACTATTGGTAACATCCAAGTATAATGAATAATGAGCAATTACATCAACGGATAAAGAATCTGTTGCAAATAAACACAACATTCTGTACCTTTCAAAAGAGTGGCTCTTTATACTTTCACCAACTAGGTGTTGTAAGAAATGTCCAAGGACACAATCATTATGTGGTAATTATCAAAGAGAAAGATAGTTTCCATGGATTGATTAAAAAAACAAGTGTTTTCAAAAAATCAAAGATTAGATTCGGATTTGTTCAATTAGGCGTTATGGGCTCCAGGAAAATGGGATTGAGGAGAAAAAGAGAGGAATTAAGAAGTGATTTGATGATGTCTTGGGTAGATTTCAAACACCCTGGTAAAATTGAGGAATTGGAGATAGTGCTACAAAGTAGGAGCAACGGCTAGTGGACGACGAGGTGATGGTGCACGACGACGACAGTGGACAAAAAGGCGAGGGTGCCCGATGGCGATGGCAATGCCGAGCGATGAGGTGATGGTACACCGTGCATACATGATCGATGGCAGTGCATGCGGCGAGTGGGAGGGGGAGGGCTTGATTGAATCGAACAAAGGTTTAGGGTTTGAATAGGGAAGGAAGAAATATATAGATGAAAGAATAAATTCATGGGCAATATTGTCAAAAATTCTTTTGTTTTTTTTTTTTTTTTGAGGAAAATCATAAATTAGGTCAAAAACACACATTTTAAGACAGACTTGACAGAATCATTTTAAAGGGACGATCTGTATATTTTCATACTTAAGGGGAATAAGTATGACAAATTAATAGTCCACATATATATAGTGTAGTTTTCCCATTCGAGAATTTAAGTACAATTATAGATTTGACATCTTAAAATAAATTCTTTTATTGTCGTAATACAAATAAAATTAAGTACATCACGTTTTTTCTAAACCAATTTTGCTAAGACACCGTAAATAGTCGAGGTTGTCATCAAAACGGGAGATACAAAATTGTGACACATATTTCTCACTACATATATTATTAGTTTCTTCATTTGGTTAGTTTCTTCATGTGGGGCTTGATGAATCACAACAAGAAAATCTCATATATATGATGTCCTTCAACAAAAAGAGAGAAACTTTTGGCATGTTTCTTTCTTACCTTAGATAATTACCTTTTGGGGTAAATTTGGCCATTTGCCACCAAGACAAGATGCTCATGTGGACAGAAATATCTAATCTGAGCTTAGGCCATCAAATTATCATTTCAGTTAATCTTTGATGATCACTTTTTCGTGTTCTTTTATTCTTTTGCCTTATTCCTCCCGATTTTTGTTTTAAGAAACTATGGGCTGCAGATCTTTACTGTCCAGAATGAACAATATCGAGCTCACCTGCCTCGAATGACTCATCTTGGCAGTCATCCCAATTTTTAGAGTTTCTTTTCCCTGCATTTGTTACCGGCTTCAACGACGCGGATTAGATGCAACAGGGCCGCTGCCCTTTGTGGATATCAGGGATCCTGTTACATAAAATGTAATTAATGTGAAATGAGATTAATTAATCTGATTTGTTAGCATCTGTTGAGAATATAAACCCATATTAAAATTTGAGAGCTCAAAATAATAATGTCATTTATCTTCTTTCACTGTCAATTGATTTTGAGATGGAACCCAAAGATTTAACATGATATCAAAATTCAAAAAATCCAAACGCTCCAACATTTCACGCCATTCAAATATATGTTCGTATTTTAAGCCTCAAAAAAAGACATTCGTGCAAGAGACGTGTGAAAATAAAAAAACCCATAATGAAATTTGAAAATTCAAAATAACAATATATATTAATACAAAGAATGTGTTGAGAATACAAATCTATATTAAAATTTAAAAATTCAAAATAATAATATATATATATATTAAGTATCACTTCTGATATTTAACGGCATCCTCTTTTTGATTGGTCCTTTTTTCTTTTTATTATGCTGGTCTACACCATCCCATTTTTCCAATGAGCTTTTAGCTCCACAACCGCCAAAGGATCACTACAGATCAATAGAAGTCCATAATCATTCTCTAGTCATTGTCTTTGTATTTGTGTGTGCACATGTGTAAAATACGAATACTAGGTACCTCAAAAGTGTTAGTCATCCATGATCAAGTTAATGGTGCTTCTTTAAGCATTGACTTGGCAGCAAATGAAATTGCTTTTAATTAGTGTATTGGTTTAAATGGGAACTTTCCAACAATATTGGACTTAGATTGGATGAGATCACTAACCACTAAACTTACCTCGTTGGATGAGATCACTAACCACTAAACTATGAGGGTATTTGGTATTATTGTTCAAAATTGTAAAAATCAGAATCAGTAATAAAAATAACAAAACAATAGAAAAAAGAAAATCATTTTACAAAATAAAATGATTTTTTTTCAAAGAGGAATCTTGAATATTGTTTTCGGATAAAACTGTAAATAAAAATAGAAAATCATTTTTTCTAATTTTTAGTTTTCTACTTTTGTTTCTTCCATCCATTTAAGAAATAGAAATTAGAAATAAACAGTTTCGTTTCATTAGTCAATAAAACGAAATAAAAAATAAAAATAATACCTAACAAGTTCTAAGTTTTTAAAGATATTGCCCATATCAAATAGCTAGTGTATGGTACTCCCTTTCTCTACCAAAATATTTAAAACACTGTTTTATTATGTCCCAACTTAATTATAGCATTACCCTTTTTTGTCAATTTTTCACAAATAAAGTGTCAAACTAATTATCATTTGTTACAATGCATCTTATCCCCTCCTCTCTCAACTACTACATTAAGACACCACTACCACTAAAATAATTTTTTTTTCATCAAATTATACACAAATTCAACATATATAAATATTCAATTATAATCAAAGTGTTGCATATATAAGTTGGGATAGAGGGAGTAGCAACTAATAAAAAGTCGAAGAAAACATTGGAGGTGTTATATACTCATCAAATACATATGGGATTACTAACCAATGAACTACTAGTAGTGTTTACATAAACGATTTGATTATATGAATGAAGATGAGATCACTATATTTGTATTAAAATATGTCCATGCAGTTCTAAAACATTTAAATTGTCAATACACTTGGTCCATTAAGAAACACAATCTAGCTTATTCATCATTGTCATAATACACATATTTATTATGTATGTTACACTTTTCGGTATATCATGCACGTTATAAAGTTAGTAAGAATTCAAGTTGGTGTATCTACTAACATGCAGTATTACAATCCGCATCAACAGCTACAATGAACAAATAACATGATCATAGAATTTTACCATCATTCCTTTCCTCGATGTCCTTTGAGCTTTTTCGGTTTTTGGAGCCATCATATGATGTGATGACAAAGTTTGACAATGCAGCACTTTTCTCGACCAACGCAGTTGGGTCTTTTTCATCATTTAGCCACTTGTTACAAATATGTGCTGAAGATATTGTAGAAAAATCTTGCAAGCTACTCCCCACTCTATGCTCTCATGGATCAAACTCTTTAAGCACTCCACCTTCTCTTACGCACTCGTGAAAATAAAAGCGCACAACTCAAACGTGAACTGTGCTATAGTCATGGAAGGGACAAATAGCAAGATGAGTGAAAGGAGGAAACCCTTTGTTTTTATGTACTCTTTGGATGATTTAGCATGCAATCCATATGATAACTTTTGGTTTTCTCTTGTGTGAGATAGTTTTGACACATTTAGTTTCCAAATTTGGGTTGTAATTGAACAACAGTTGGCCTTGAAGTTTACCATTTCAATTACATTTGACACAAACAAGCCATGTTTATATGCTCGCCTGCTCGACGAGTGCCTCACATGCATAATACTAGCTATAGTATGAATGCTTTGTGTCACGGACCACAGTTAAAATTCAAGTTATTATCCGTATTCGTATCTTATGCTGGGAATAGAACCCTATGATGTACCGAAGATACGTTTGTTCTTTTGTTCGTTTTTTTTAATAGTCTTTTTTAGTTTTTATATTTTATTTTTTTGGTTTTTTCTATTTTTAATATTTTGAAAAGAGAATGTATGGTTCTAATCACACCATAAAAAGTCTGGCCGCTATTTCAGGTATCTGCTAAATTTAAAAGCGCAACAGTGATGTGCTATGGGTGTTTATGTTACGATCAAGGTCTGTAAATTTTACTGTCGTTATTAAATTATCGCTACTAACCTAAACGGGTTAAATAGAGCGTTACAAATATAACATCAATAAAAGAAATATAAATAGCACAAATAAAAGAGACAAAGATTTTACGTGGAAATCCTTGCAGGAGAAAACCACGGACGTTCGTCGACGATGAGAAAATCCACTAATTTCAAACGAGATACAAATGAGCTATACACGACAATGAGAATTTGCCTAATAGTAGATAGAGAAGTAATTTTCTTCTTTCACCAAACCTCTAAACCTCACTATACTCTCTATTTGTGTATTTAAACTCTCTGAAAAACCCGTGCCTTGGTCTGATGCCCAAACTAAAGAAGAAGCACACGTATAATACATGTGTGTCTCCTTCACTGCATAGACTTGCACCGAATACACCAAGACAAAAAAAAGTCTTACACTTGCACTTATATGCCACGCATAGTCATAAGTGCATGGAGTCCATGATAAAACCTTGTCGGGAGAAGCAAACCGTGAACATTAACCTCAATAGATCAATTTGAGACATATGTCAACAAATCTTCACCTTGACTCAAATTCCACATCGAATATTTAATCAGAATCTTCATTGTCGTCGAGAAACCTCCACTTAGGTTTTAGAGAAGCCTAGCCACCCTCCACTCCTAAGAGTTTCAGGCAATGACGAAATTTTGACATGGGAATTGATTTGGTCGACATATCTGCTGGATTCTCTACAGTAGCAATTTTGATCACCTTGACATTCTGAGCATCCCGTATAAAGTAATAACGGATGTCGATGTGTTTCGTTCTCTCATGATGTATCTGGTCACTGGTCAAGTGAATGGCTGATAAACTATCACACTGAACCACTGTACTCTCTTGCTTCACACCCAAGTCTGAAGCCAAATTCCTCAATCAAATCGCTTCCTTCACAGCTGATGCAATAACCATAAACTTTGCCTTAGTGCTCAAAGGCACAATATCCTAAAAAGTTGCCTTTCAAGACACAGGCCCACCACAGAAAGTAAATTCATACCCTATAAGTGACCTCCGACGATTCACATCTCCACCATAGTCTGAATCTGAGCACCCATGAACATTGTCACTGGCTCCACCTCGTTTTGCATCGTAGACGAGGCTCAATCCGGATAAACCCTTAAGATACTTAAGGATCCACTTTACTGACTGTCAATGACCTCTATCAGGTCTGCTCATATAACGACTAACTATTGATACTGTCTGTGACAAATCGGATCGAGTGCATACCATAGCGTACATCAGGGAACCAACTGCACTTGCATAAGGTACTAAGGCCATGCTCTTCACCTCGTCCTCAGTTTTCGATGAGAGCTCCAAAGATAGCTTGAAGTGTGCTGACAAGGGAGTAAAAATGGGTTTCACATCTTTCATGTCAAAGCGATCTAGAACCTTCTCGATGTACTTCTTCTGAGTCAAGGTTAAGACCCCGTGTCTCCTATCTCGATCGATCTCCATGCCCAAGATCTTCTTTGCTAGGCCGTGATCCTTCATATTGAACTCACTACTGAGTTATGCCTTCAACTTGTCAATTGTCCCTTTGTCTCTTCCAACGATCAGCATATCATCCACATATTGTAAAAGATATACCTGACTCCCATCAGGTTGCTGCTGATGATATATACACTGATCATACGGGCTTCGTATATATCCAATGTTTTTCATAAAGGTGTCAAACTTGTGATACCACTGTCGGGGCGACTGCTTCAACTCGTATAATGATTTCTTCAACAAACAGACTTGATCTTTCATTCCGGGCAATGAAAAATCCATTGGTTGGCGCATATAGATCTCCTTTTCTAACTTACCGTGTAAGAACGTTGTCTTCACATCAATTTGCTCAAGTTAAAGATCGAAATTAGCAACCAATGCTAGAAGAACTCTAATAGAAGTGTGTCTGATTACAGAAAAAAAGACTTTAGCGTAGTCAATACCTTCTTTCTGAGTGAAACCCTTAGCCACCAATCTGGTCGTGAATCTCACCTCGTCAGCATCGCCTGCTTGCTTTTTTTTGAACATCCATTTGCACCCTAGGATGCATTTTCCCTTAGGCAAGTGAATTAGAGTCCAAGTGCTGTTCTTGTGCAGAGACTCTAGTTTCTCTTCCATAGTTGCAGTCCATTGGGCACATTTTGAACTAACGACGACCTCCCTAAATGACAAAGACTCATTCATAACTGCCTCACTAACAATATGTGCATATGTCACCAAACCTGAATAGCCGAATCGTACTGGGGGTCTGATCTCTCGTCTCTCCTTGTCACGGCTAAGTTGATACTGCTGTAGAGTGGATCCTACGTGGACTGGATTTGGTATTAGTAGCTCTACTCTTGGATATTCTGCTTCTTATTGAACTGGTTGAAAAACATTAGAGGGGATTGTGGAATCTGAGGATTCCATATCCTGATGCTCCACCTCAAAGGTCGATCTCTCAACTACTTATGTCTGCTCCACCTGCTATTAAATGCTCCCTTTCTGCTCAACTTTCTTGGCTAACATTGATTTTTCATCAAATGTGACATTTCTACTGATGACAATCCCAGGTGATGATGGATCAATAGAGTAGAATCTGTACCCATTTATACCTAGATGATAAACAAGAAAGATGGCCTTCTTGGCTCTGGGTTGCAACTTTTCTTCGCTAACATGATAGTATATAGGATAATCGAAAACACGAAAGTTGGAGTAATCAACGGGCTTACCAGACCAACCCTTATAAGGTGTCTTCATAGATATTGGTGAGGAGGGTGACCTGTTTATCAGATAATAGGTCGTCATAAGAGCTTCAGCCCAAAACATCGCCTTCAGCCCGGCTCCAATTAACATACACCGAGCACACTCCATGAGTGTTCAGTTCATGCGCTCTACTACCCTATTCTTTTGGGGTGTGTATGTGATTGTACGATACTTCACAATGTCTTTGTCCTTGAAGAACTCCATAAATTGCTTGTTTATGAACTTCATTATGTAGTCGGTTCGAAGCTTCTTGATCTGCATGCGGTCTGCATCTCAATCAATATCAACCACTCCTTGAAGGTCTCAAATACCTCTGATTTCTCTTTCAAGAAATATATCAAGACATAACGGGAATAATCATCGATGAAGGTAAAAAAAACACTTTTTATCTCCTATCGAAGCTTGCGAAGATGGCCTCCATAAATTTGGGTGAATGTAATCGAGTGTTCTCTTTGCTCTGTGCACTGCACCTCCAAATGACACTCTTTTCTACTTGTCGAGAACACAATCCTCGTAGAACCCGAGTTTCTGTGTCTTCAAACCTCCAAATAAGCCAGCCAAACTCAGAACATCCATCACCATAGTCCCAAGCCGCATATGCCACATCTTCATCTCAGAGCTACCCTCACCATCACGGGCAGATAATGAGCATGCAACAGCTGTAACTCCATCCTGCGTAACACCGATAAGGTAGGATAATCCAGCACGAAATCTGGCTTGTATGATCACCATATGGCTATCCTCGACCTCCATGTCCCCATCCTGAGAATGATAGGAACATCCTTTCCAATCAAGAGAACCCAAAGAAATAAGGTTCCGCCTCATAGCTGGAACATAAGGAACACCTTTCAATCAAGAGAACCCAAAGAAATAAGGTTCCGCCTCATAGCTGGAACATAAGGAACACCTTTCAATGTCCGCACAAGACTGTTCCACATTCGAATACAAACATCTCCCACACAGCATTGTTGTCCATAAAAACTACGCCGTCATCGGACTCAGCAAATATGATGAATCATTCCTGATACGGACAAATGTGAAAGACATAACCGGAATCCATCACCCACTCTAAAAGTAGATGCGACCAAAGACTCCACGACGGATGTAAGAATGGTCGAGACGGTCCGAGTCTCGACAATTCCAACAACTGGGGCTTCTTTCTTCTTCTTCTTATTCTTTACCTTAGGACATTCATTCCTGCTATGTCCCTTTTGATGAGAATAGTGACAAGGGTCAGACTTCTTTGAGTTGCTACTCTTCGCACGGCCTCTGAACTTATCTTCTTGCCTTTGATCCTGCCTCCAATGAATAGCCCATTATTAGAGCATGATGGCCTGGATGATTCCGAGAGCTGGTGTCTCAGCTGGCTACTGGTCAATGATCTTTTCACATCTTTCAGTGACAAAGAGTTCCTACTATGAATCATAGTAATCACAAAGGCCTCAAAGTTGCTCGGGAGAGAGCATAACAGAATCTCTATTGCTTCTTCATCGTCAATGGTAACTCCAATATTTTTCAAACCAATAAAGATAGTCTGAAACTCATTCAAATGCTTTTCCAATGAGGTAGTAGACTTCTTCATTTTGAAGGAATGGAGACACTGTCTCATGTATAAATGAGAAATAATAGATTTGCTCATATATATGGTAGATAGCTTATCCTAAAGAGCCTTGATAGTCTTCTCCTCCAAGATGTTTTGAAGAACGTCATCAGACAAGCATAACTATAAAGTTGTGCGTGTCTTTTTGTCCATCTTCATCTTATCTTCATTTTTCATTTCCCCTGGTAACTTATCAACCCCTTCCAGAACCTCTTCGATTCCTTCTTGAGTTAATACGACACTGAGTTTGACTCTCCAAACTCCAAAATTATTTATGTCATCAAATTTTTCTATATCAAATTTGATTGGTGCTATAATTCTTTTTGACCCACAATAAATAAAACAAGACAGTAAGGGAAAAAAATAATCCAATGGACCTAATTAAATCCAAAACTTAACAACGCTCGTTTTAAGCCTACGTGGGCTAACCCAGTAAACAAGGATTGAACGCTCTAAACTCTAATAGCAGTTTGTCACGACCAAGGTCTATAGATTTTACCATCGTTAATAAATCATCGTTACTAGCCTAAGCAGGTTAAATAAAGCGTTATAAATATAACATTAATGAGTAAAATATAAATAGCACAAATAAAAAGACAGAGATTTTACGTTGAAACCCTTGCGAGATAAAACTACGGGAGGTCGCCGACAACGAAAAAATCCAGTAATCCAAGCGAGATGCAAATGAGCTATACACGACAATGAGAATTTGTCTAATAGAAGGTTGAGAAGTAATTTTCTTCTTTCACCAAACCTCTAAACCTCACTATACTCTCTATTTGTGTACTTAGGCTCTCTGAAAAACTTGTGCCTTGCTCTGATGCCCAAATTAAATAAGAAGCACACATTATATAACAGACGTGTGTCTCCTCCACTGCATAGACTTGCACCGAATACACCAAGACACAAAAATGTCTTACACTTGCACTTATATGTCATGCGTAGTCATTAGTGCATGGAGCCCATGATAAAACCATGTGGGGAGAAGCAAACCATGAACATCAACCTCAATATATCATTAAGGCATATGTCAACAGTTTATTTATTTATTTATTTTTTAACAGTTTGTTATTTATTCATTTTACGGCAAACTATATTTAAATCCCCAAATAGTTTCCCATACATGTATCACCCGCATGTGGAAAATCTCTAATGTTTGGCCCCCCCAATCAATCATTGGGTTCATTTTGGATAAATAAAAAAACTAAAGGGAGGATCTTTTTGTTTAAATTCAACCTTATATTTATTATGTGTGGAGCCCATATTTACCTTTTTCTATCTTCTCCCTCTCGGGCACACCCTCTTCCTCCTCCATTCAAATTCACACCACACTGATTTATGTTATCGCATCAATAAAACCAAATTTACCACATGTCGCACCAAACTCACAACCAACAACATCAAAATCAATAATTTCTCTCATACGTCTCCAAAGCAGATCTCAAAGTAAGTTGAAGTGTTTCTTTGCATTTTGTGGGTTTTAAATGCTGTGCAATTTTAATCGATTTGCTCTGTTTGCGTTCCAAGATCTATGTATTTGTTCTAGAAGTAAGGTTTCAGGTGTGAAATGCAATAAGTTGATGAGTTCATGTTTATGTTTTCATGATTTTTCAGTCTCATTGCGATGGCGGGTGAAGATAGTCCACAACAAATCGACATCTAGATCATAGCTCTGTGTGCATTCGAAGGAGATTGTGTTTCGAACACAGTTCATAAAAGCATAGATCTCGTAATTGGATTCGATCACAGTTCGAAGAAAATTATATTCAATCATATTAGATATGTATTCCGTAGGACAAGTCTTATTGTTGTCAAGGCTCTGCATTGGATGTTATGTATTTCCATTATTGTGTATTCGAACGTTATATTTTCGATTGTTATACATTCTCGTGGTTGTCGAGCACATTATATGTGTAGTATATAAACATAAGTGTGTAGTTTATAGATATATATGTGCAGTATATAGTGATGTATATGTGCAGTATACGTACATGTTTGTTATATATATATATATAGACATGTATACAAAGTACATAAACTGGTAGGTATAGCACACAGAAGTCTATTTCATTTAAAGAAAAGGCTATATAACGGAAATACACGATTGAAAAAGTTACAGGACCTAACACACGATAAAAAACAATGAGCCATAGAAAAAGTTACATGACCAAATACAAGATCGAATCACGTAATTAAGAGCCCTAAAACCCCAAGCATCGCCATCAATACTATCTCAAGCATTAAAATCCCAACAACAGTCTCTAAGATTTTGAATTGCTCCATAATTTCGTTACAAGAACAATGACAGCTACATAGATTTGCCTCCCCAGTAACAATTAAAACTTTTTCAGCATTTGGTTCACACCAATCAAAGTAGTTGCAATCTTCACACTCAAAAAACAATCTCACTTTCGGACTTTTATTTGGTCCAACAAATGAGCGGTACCTTGCGATAAGAACAATATTTGGGATTAATTTTAGGGTTGAATGTAGGTTTAGACGACCATCGGTGATTGATTATTGTGAACTCATTATGGATTTTGGGAAAGAATTATTTTGTAGTTGTAGGGAGAGATTTGAGAAAGGACGATAAGGATGGTATCAGGTACAAAAAGAAAAGAGGGGGAGATGGTAGAGAAGGAGGAGATCTGACGGGTTAGGGTTTAGTGTTAAGGGGGTAAATTGATAAATAGAATCATTGTATTTGTTGAGCATTGGGTTTCAGGTCATAGGGTTTCAGAGCATAGTGTTTAGGCCATAGGTGTTCAATAGAATCATATGTATGTGCAGTTGTATTCTTGTGAAGTATACAGTTATGTACATCCTTTTATTATTAAGGTTACAGGACATATGGTTTAGGGTTAGGGTTATTGTTATTTTTTTTAGTATATAGACATATTTTTGCAGTGTATATGTTAAAATAGACATTATATTATATATATATATTGAGTACAGAAAGATATATAATATTATAATATACAATGGAGTACATGTTAATGAAACAAATTGTACACGAAAGCTATATTTCAGTATATATAATTATCTCTTCGTTAGATCATATTATCTCTTAGGTGGATCATATTATCTCTTAGATATTGTACTAATCTCTATATATTTAAGTATAACTTATCACTAAAAGAAGTAAACATTACCATATATAACCTAACATCATAGAGGATTCCAAATGCAAGAGCATCATGATCCATGTTTCATGCAAAGATACTGGATATCTCATAAAAAATGAGACTATAAGAAATTAATACTCGTTTTTTCATTAACTTTTTTCATGAATTTTTACCATGAACCTAATACTTGTTCTCTCACTTCGTCCGTGAACTTAATACTTGTTATTTCATGCAAACATTTATTAATAGCTTACTTCAATAATCATTATAAGGGATGTGTATTCAATAATTTATCATTGTGACCATTCATCCATATAGTTGTACATGTAGTGTATGTCAAAGTATATGAAACTTAAAGTTTATTCCATAATTTACTATTGAAATCACGGATCCATATAGCAGCAACATATAACCAACATTGCAGTACATGACATATATCATTTGCAGAATAAAGAACCAAAATCAAGAGTACATCATGATAATATTTCAGTATATATAACCTAACGTACTTCACATAATAAACAATAGGAGTACATATTACCAACAACATGAGTACATTATGATAAACTTTCAGTACATATGCCCCAAAACATGAGTACATCTTCATCAAAAACAAGAGTGCATCATCATAACAATTCAGTACATCATCACCAATAGTTCAGTACATTATCACAACAATTCAGGAGTACATATTCATGACAAGGTTTTCATATATCTTTGCCTTTGATGCCAGCTCCTTCCTCCACTCCTCCAGCAACCGTAACGTGAACCGCTCGCTGTTACCTAATCCGAACCGGATGAAGAACTTGCTAGTCGAGTTAGATCGGATAAATATCGGTGCTTTTTTTGGTTGTCTAGATTTCTCTCTCTCATTTTCTTTGTTTTGCTCTGTTTAGTCTTCTTTATCCTCGATTACAAACAATCATTGAGTTACAAACACCCGTTGTTCCTCGATTGAATCGAGTCAAAGCCACATATTTGTCAAATAAAAATGCATGTATCCCTTTTCACCCCTCAAAGACCTAAATCCACTTCACCTACCTCCTCCCTCAAATCCCATTCCAGTCCATGAGGCTTATACGCTTTGAATCGAGCATGAAGTCGACATATAGATTGAATAGTGGGAAGGAGGGGCTGAGAGGTTATTGGGAAATTTTGGATTGAGATCATAATCATCACAACATACAACAGATCTATATTGATCCAGAATCCTGAGCATTAAGGTTGTGAAATAGATTGCACATATCTATTATATTTATCATCTTTATAAAAGCAATCCACAGTCCCACACACATTATCAACACCACATTACAGCTTCTACTAATTACATACGAATCACATAAGCACCATATAAGCAAAATAGATGATCACACTGCCATACCGGTTATGTTCTTATCCCTTGGTACATCAACCAACAAAGTCGGTACTACCAAAACAACCCTTCCTCAAAACCCATCATCAAACACATAACCAAAAAACCCTCACCATTCAAGACCGCAAGATCAAGCGTATCCACATCGAACCCATCATCAAAATACCCATCAAACACATGTCTGGGGGCATCCACATGAGTACCTGTATGAGTCCCCATCTTTATCTCCGAATTATTGGCAATTGACTTGTTCTTCATGCTCTTTAACAGCCACTAGAACTGTCCCACATCGTCGAGGGAGTCGAATGCGAGCATTTGGGATTTGGGACGTGTATCGACTTCATTTTACAAACCCAATGACGAACCACGACCCATGAATTTTTTGAGACATAGTTTTTTGAACAACGACCCACGAAGAAAGGATGCACGAAATTGATTGACTAGGCTTACGCTTGGTTTAGGAAGATTGGGTTGCTTGGTATTTGGTTTTGAAACGAGGAAGAGGAGAAGGCTCATAGGTTGAAATGAGGAATTGATGATGTCATTGATGTTAGCTTAGGATTTTTTTATGTTTTAAAATGAGAAATTATACAATGAGATGTGCAATATTTGACTTTCTTCAAATGGGGTAAAAGCTATGTGAAACTATTTGAATTTAAAATAAATTATAATTTTATTTTAAGGGACAGGAAATAGAACTAAATGAAAGAGCATTGCAGGATCATTTGTCCATTTTGAAATCCAAGTACATTAGTTTGCCCATTTCAAAAATAAGGGATTTATTTGTCATAGCAAAGGTTGACCATTTTTTTTAAAAAGAATGATAGTGACAATTATTATTATTTTTTGTAAGTATTTTGGAAACTCTTCATATTCAATCATTCATTTTTCATGCGCCTCGATAGAATCGAAGGGGGTTATGTAGTCTTAGCTTAGTGTTTAGTGAGGTTTACCCTGTGCAGAATACAGGTTGTTGATTTATGTAAATATAGGACGCGACGTTCCCCTATGTCTCAAAGCAGACTTAATTATTGATAGTTAATAATCAATTACTATATATAATTTTCAAAAATGTGTTAGACTAGCAATATTATAAACCCAAAGATAAAAGCTTTTTCCATGAACCATTGAAAACTCTTTTAATACGTGTTTCATCATTTATTTTATTTTTATCTTCTAATCTAAACACATATTAATTCCAGTTCTCGTATTTGTTATCTAATCACCACAAATAAAATTACTATGTCATAACACATTTTTTTCCCCCCATAAAATTAATGTACTTATTTTATTACGTATACAGTTTTCAACATGAAGCAATTCATGACTAATTGATAAATTTACTTTTATGTTAAAAATATAACGTCTCAAAAAATATCAACAATCACTTATTTGTTTTTTATATTACTTTATGTATCATAGGTTGAGGTCTAGTCTTACTAAATTCGTAGATTGTTAGGCCATACAACATTATCATTAGTGCGTCGCATAGTTCAACATTTTGAAACTAGCGAATAATTCTAAAGTTTGAAACGGTCGACGATAAACGTGCAAATTGAAGGAATTGAGTTTTCTAGTGCATGTAGCTATAAGATACCGCAGTTGTTACACCTCCTGTTAGCTACATATCCATCCCAAAATTTCATAACAATCACTTAACTAGTGATAGTGGATGCAATGTTTGAAAATAGTCATTTAAGAGCCGCAATATTTTCATTATATGCAACCAATATATAGGTGCAAAATATTCTTCAATAGAATTGATATTTGAAGACGTCAATTGTCTAGTGGAGACGTGGATTGTCATGGTCCATCTCGTAGAGAAACTGTTGGAACTTTGGGTTTTGAACCTAAGATTGAGTAATTAATCTAAAATTCAAACCCGTTTTAATGGTCGAATTAAACGAATTTAGGAATAATATAATATACATCGTGCGTAAATACTATGGCTTGATATGGTTTTTATTTGCATTGAATAAGATATTTTTGTTATGTACAAAATTAAAAAAAAAGTGAAGATCTGATTCATTTGTCAAGTCAGCCAAAAGATGTCATCTCGAAAAAATTAAGTTGGTTTCTATAAATACAGAGAACTATTGTCTCGTTTTTCAATCAATCAAACCAAACATACAGATTCCCTCTTCCTCAAACCGACAATTCCCTTTGAAATCAAAGGAATAATAGATTTATCGTTACATCAACGTTTTCAATCATCACGTTTTTTCAAGGAAAAAGTTCAAAATATCGAAAGATATGTCCGAAACCCGAAATTTAAAATGCTTATATTTCTTCTTTGTAGTTGTTGTATCTTTGAGGCAAATTCCGTTACATTCGTGAACATCGTTGTAGAAAAAAAAAAAACATCTTAAGAATAAGGAATCCAACTCACCTCTCGATTAGAGATCCGCCCTCTCCACCAACATCGGGTAAAATTTTGAGCGAAGTCAACGGGCGTGGTCAATCTGGATTTTGAGGTTAGTGGAATTCGAACCCAATACCTTCAAGAAGAAGTTTGAGTCGAATACCATTAGACCAACCCAGATTGGTTCATAATTATTTGTTATGTTCTGTTACCTTCGTTATTGTCTCACTTTTGGTTGATATTCCATACATTAAGAAAATATCTTTGGAATTGGAACTCATTAGTAACCTATCACTTTATCTTTATTAGAGCTTTCAAGGGGATTTGAAATGAAATAAGAAGGTGAACCGTTGATAAAATAACACAAACACACACACAAGAAAAGATAGAATATGAAAGTGATACTACTAAAAAATTATTTGATTTATTGATATATAATTATGAAGAAATATTTATATATTTAGATATAAATATGAAAGAGATACTCTTAGTGGATAAATGACAGTTTAGTTATTGATATCAAGTAAGATGTTTTTAACACAATAGATAATGAGTCGACTATTAATTAGATGTTTTCAAAATATGAAAACTCATCTACCTTAATTAACTGTAGCTTTGCTTTTAATGTCAAGAACAATTTAATTTCTTCTTCTTCTTCTTGTATTTTTTTAATTCTTAATATTTAATTCTTAATTTCCCTTATAATACCAATATCGTGCTACCTTACGCTTCAAAAATTACGATCGAGAAAAGAAATTGATCGCAAACTATATTTAGTGATCGAAATGGAATGCCGATCTAAATTTCAACGATATGAAAATGTTAACCCTCGAAACAGATATGATTTTTCACACTTTCTACATCCATTTTTTTTTCCATCAATGTTCAAATCACCACGACCTTATCGGACCACCATCACCCACCTATCCTTCCCTTGCCGCCCCACCCTCCCCTTACCAGAATCCCCTTGCAAGACCACATCCTCCCATCCCTCGCGATAGCTCCTCCTCCCGCCTCCTTCCCTCTACAGTATCCCAGCCGATGTCTGCTCCCCTCATCGGAAGCCGCCATTAACAGAAGGGTCTTCGAGAGAGTATCAACCATCTCCAATTTCAACTCCTCTTTGTTATTCAAGATCCTAACGGAACAATGTATAATTTTTTTAACCCTAATATTTTAATTGATTTCATTTTAATTAATTTAGGGGCTGTTTAGTATTGCTGTTAAAAATAAAAAAAATGAAAAAATCAAAACCAGTAACAGAAATAGAAAACCATTAACGAAAATCAAAATCATTTTTTTAAATTAAATGATTTTTTTTGAAAGGAATCTTGAATATTGTACTTTGATGAAACAGGAATCAGAAACGAAAAAACATTTTTTCTAATCTTCTATTTTCTACTTTTTTTTTCATCCGTAGAAAATAAAAAAACAGAAAATACAAAACAGAAGTGATACCAAACAGTTTTGTTTCGTTGACTAATGAAAGGAAAATAGAGAATAGGAAACATCAACGAATCATTTTTTCTAATCTTCTATTTTCTACTCTTTTTTTTTCATCTGTAGAAAATAAAAAACAGAAAATATAAAAAAAAGTGATACCAAACAGTTTTGTTTCGTTGACTAGTGAAGCGAAAACAGAGAATAGGAAACATCAACGAAGTCAAACAGGCCCTTAGTTAACAATTTGGTTTGATGAATTGTTTGGTTTGACAAATTTGGGTTGATATTGATGAGTTGGGTTGGTTTGATGAATTTGGTCATTTTGAAGGAATCGAGAATGTATCTCGATTCGGGGGATTGAATTGAAAAGTGGATCTGATTTTCGGATAAAATAGTTTGGATGGTGGTTTGATTGATGGGGTTGGATAATGGTTAGATGAGTTACGAATTGTTAGAGTTATTTTGAACTTTTAATGAGAAAAGGTTTGGATGGTAACATTTGTATGAATTTGTTTGAATTTCTTAATTTGGTTGAGGTTGCTAGTAATGCTTACGTAGTGAACATGAATTTTTTATCTAGATGCACAGAACGTCTATTTGAATAAAATTAGGATTAAAATAACATTATACTATTTGAGTATACCTAATTTCATATTTTGATTTATTAAAATAAATTATGATTGATATTGTTGATGTTTCTGTGGACAGAGTGATTGATTTGGATTTATTTTAGATGTATGATTGATCTTGGATGTATGAATGACTAGTCGACGGGTTTTCAATGAGAAATATGCTCAGAATATCGCTAAATTTATAAACTTTAAATTTCAACATCAACCAATTAACTATGCTGGATACTTGAAGTGTTGTGTGTGAAGTGCAAGAATAAGGACTAGTAGTTGGTTGATGTCGTGAGGGTGTATTTGTAATGGTCTTTTTTTTTTCTTTTTCTTTTTTTTTTTTTCAGGAAACTGGATCTGAAACTTTCATGGTGTGGTTGAGGAGGGTGAATCCTCGAGAATGATGGGGTGAATCCCTATGAGAACATTATCGCGGATGATTTTGGGGATGGTAATTTTGAGAGTATGGTAGGGAATACGAATGATTTTGAGAAAAATCCACTGTCTGTTTCTAGAGAGTTCTTTGACATGTTAAATGCAGCACGGGAGCCATTATATCTTGCTTGCAAACTCTCTCAGTTGGAGGCCATGTCTAAATTGTTGAATATCAAATGTGAGTTCAACATACCTCACAGAGCGACAGATATCATTGCTACTCTATTGATAGATATTTGTCCGGAAGATAATGTGATGATGAATTCGATTGTACTCGACTAAAAGGTTGATGAGGGGCATTCAACTTCTGGTTCAGGACATAGATGTCTGTGCTAATGACTGCATGTTGTTTTGGAAGGGGGATGCTAGCTCGGAGTCAAGTTTCGTTTATCGAGCATCTAAATATGCGCGACATCAAGCGTGTTGCTCATAAAGTATTGAGATATTTTTCGATTACTCCAAGACTGCAATGTATGTATGCAACTCGGAACTCTGTTGAGGCGATATCAAGGCACTCCAACAAGTACAACGTTCCAGATTTGATATCATATCCATTAGATAGTGAAGCTTGGAAGTATTTGGATAAAGAGTTCCCTTGGTTCTCTGCAGAACCCAGAAATATTCTTTTGGATTTATGTACTAATGGATTTGCTCCTTCTAATAAATTTGGTCCGAGTACTCGTATTGACCTGTGATATTGACTCCATACAATCTACCTCCAAGATGTGCATGAAGATTGAGTACATGATGTTATCTATGGTTATCCCTGGACCTAAAATTCCAAAGGGAAATCTAAATTTGTAATTATAGCCTTTAATTGATGAGTTGACGCATCTGTGGAATTTTGATGAGTCGACATATGATGTTGATAGAGACAGACCTTTTAGATGAGGGCAACAGTATTATGGAGCATCAGTAATTTTTTTGCTTATGGAATGTAATCAAGATGGAGCACAGTTGAAAGATTAGCGTGTCCTTATTGTATGGAGCATACCAATTCCTTCACTTTGAAGAATGGCTAAAAACAAACATGGTTTAATCATCATCCTAAGTTTTTACACTATGATCTGGTCCCGGTATATAATGGGGATGAGATACGTGATCGTGTCGTTTCTACAAACATGATGAATTCTATATGTCTCACAATTGAAGCAAGCATAGCATTTTTATTTATTTTTTTGAACCTCCTACATTTGAGCAAATTACTAATTAGATATAACGTTGATGTCATGCATGTTTAGAAAACCTTGTTTGATAATTTGTTCCACACTGTCATGGATATGGAGGGTAAAATGAAGGACACAATTACCATAAGGAAAGAAATCATGCCGTATTGCAAGTTTCAAAGTTGCATTTGAAGAGATTAAGGAATAAACGAGGTGTCGAACAAACAGTCATGCCCAAGGCTCCTTATGTTTTGAGAAAGGAGGCAAGAGACGTTTTTGTGAATGGATCAAGATGCTTAAGTTTGCCAATGGATATGCATCAAATCTGCGACGTTGTGTTTATGAAAAGAATCGGTGTTTGAACAGAGCAAAGAGTCAAGATTGATGATGCAGAGCCTACTTCCTATTGCCGTTAAGGAGTTGTTTCAATACAATCATTTTGGAATGTTTTCACGGAGCATAGTCTATTTTTCAAAGAGCTTTGTTCTAATGCTGTTCACCGTGAAGATATAAAGAGATTGGAGCGACAAATCCCTGAAAAGGTTATTTTCACCTGTAGTTTTAAATTCTATGGAGCGCTTACCTTTGCATCTTTCCCATGAGAGAAAAATTGCCGGAGTGGTGCAGTATATATGGATGTTTTCTTTTGAAAGGTATTAATCCATTGAAAACTATAGTTTTTTTTCTAACCATATTTTGGATGTATACTCAAGCTTAAAATTGCATCCTTTCAGCTTTTTGTTTTACTTGAAGGGAAAGATTGGCAATAAAGCACACGTCAAGGGTTCTATTTATGAGACGTATCTTATAGAGGAGCAAAGTAATTTGTACAAAAACTATTCTGGACCCGAGATGGACACTAAATCTTGAGATTATCATCGCAATTATGAGATTTCGAACAATATTGATGATTCTAATCTCTTAAACGTGTTCCAAAGGAATGGAGGATATTTTCACACGACAACACAGGAAAAAAAGATAGTCTAATTGAGAAGGATTTTTTTGCCGCTCACAGATATTTATTGTGAAATTATGGGTTGTTCTTTGATTATGAGAGGTATAAGAAACATTTCAAGAATAATTTCAAAAGATCATCTAATATCTCTGCTCACAGGGTTTTTTGGTCTCATGAATATGGTCTATTTGTGAAAGACATGATGAGAAGAGGAGGTTTCAGATCAAGTCATGAAGTATGGAGCAAGCAAGGAGATTCATGGCCTATCTGGCTTCAGAATTATGTATGAGTGTTTTCTTTGTTTTTAATTTTTTGGTCCAATAAGGAATTTTTAATGAAAAAAACAAGATTTATAGATCACTTTATGTTGAGTGTAGGTTTTATCACATGATGTTCTGAATAAGATAATCTATACCATTAGAACACGGCCGGCCACACAAATGTATAAATATCCTCAATATTATATCAATGGGTATCTGTTTGACACTTATGCACATGGCTCCACTAAATCCACTCAGAACTTTGACGTATGCATTAAAGAAGATGGCGAGAAAGCTTACTACGAAATCCTTCAGTAGATAGTAGAGTTACAGTATGTTGGTGATGAAAGATCATATAGAATAATTCCGTTCAAATGTGATTTTTTTTTACTCAGATAGAGGGATGAATGTGCATGAGAGATATACACCGATTGAGCTTGATAAAAACAAAGAGATATCGAGGGGGATATGATCCATTCATCTTAGTAAATCAAGCTCTGCAAGTGTGTTATGCTCCATACTAAGTCTCACATATGCAAGTGTTCAATGGTGGGCTGTGTTCATGATGAAATCCGGAGGGATGATTGATTCTCAATACAAAGAGGTGGCTTTTCAATAAGATATTAATGATACACCGGTTTCACTTATGCCCCCTGAGTTTGACTAGGATAATGAAGATGTGATGGAAGAAGAAGAGGACGGGGATGAAGAGGAAGTCGAAGAGTATAATGATGAAGAGAAAGTTGAAGAAGGTGAAGAGACAGAGGAGAAAGAAGAAGAAGAAGAAGAAGAAGAAGACGATGAATTGAAAAATGAGAAAGAAGATGAGGATGAGGATGATGATCCAAATGATTAGTGATTTTTTGAATAGATATTTTAGTTTTTTGTCTTTCAGATCTCTTTATAGTAAATTCATGCAATTATGATAGATCTAACATAGAAACATTTGTGAAAAATATATTACTTCTCTTGAGAGCATTTATATTTTTTTCAAAATGTTTTCTGTTCGTGCAAATGACTGCACGTAAGTTACTTAGGGGTTCAGGTTCGACCGGTGTTGGAAGAGGTAGTAGAGATTCTAGAGGCCGAGGTAAGAAGTCAATTCATTATCTTTATTCTTGAATAATATGCCTTGTTTTCTTTTTAGGATTTCTTTAAATTTATATAAATATATATTTATCTCAAAATTATAGGCAAGAGGTCCGGTAGCAATCGTAGTGTGTCATGGTCTGGATTTCACAATATAGGTTTGGCACATGACGTTGAAGATGAGCACATGGAGGAGCCGGAGCCTTTACATCATTGGTCATCCGCTCCTCGTCGTCCCTCCGTATCCCCCATACCTCCTACTTCCGTATCACCTGTAGTTCAACCATCTGTCTCTCCTCATCCGTCGTCATCTCATTCATCTGCTCATCTAGAGTAGCAGGAGATGAGATATGCTGGGGGTGATAGGTTTCGACTAGTGTTAGATCCAAATGGACTATGGTATGTATTTAGTTTACTTTTTAAAATGTAAAACTTCAACATTAATTTATTTTTCATTTAGCAATTTATTTTATATCTATATTTGTTTTATTAACAATTTGATATGTGTTTAATTTTAGGTTTCATGATCATAGTGTGGCATCCAACTATGCCCTATCCTTTGAGAGTTGCTATTGGGGGGCATGGAAATATTGGAAAGACGTGTCTTCATGGGCGATGGAGTGAATGTAGGGTTTTTTAAGAGTAAGTACAATTCTCCTTCAATTTTTTTAAAATAGATATAAAATTCTTTCATATTTCATTGATATTTTGTTTGTTTTCCATATATGTGTAGGATCTTTATTGGTGAAGGCCAGACAGCGACGACCTTATAAGGGCACAGTGGGAGAAGAAGACAAGGTTTAAGCCCAAGGGTATTATGCATAAATTGAAGGATAAGCTGATTAAGGGAGAGAAGGTCACTTGGGTTGATGACTCTTCAGTTGTGTCATTGAAGGTCAAGTGGAACCCTAAGGAGTTCCAAGATCGATCACAACAAGCACAAGAAAAACAAAGGGGAAGCGAAGCGCAAGCAAGAAAGTGCATGCATAGTCCATGTGACCAAGAAAATAGTAATTTAATTTAATTATTTTATATTTGATGTATACTTTTTAGGATTTTTTTTTTTAAGTTGTCAATTTTTGGTACAAAGATCACAAGTTTTAATATTCATAATACTTTTACCGGATGAGAAGTTGAAGAGGATGTCGGATGAGCATGAGGTGTTCGTGCACATACATAAGAAGAAAGACATGTATCCACCTCGAGTGATAAGGTCAAGCTTTGTGATGACAGAGGCAAGGGAGTGTCTGTAAGTCAGTATTTTATTCATAGTTGTTTTCTTACGATCCAATCTTGTTTCAAGATTATTTAGGTTTTTTTTAAATTTAATAACTCATGTTTTTTAAATTGTTTTTCTTGTGATACAAGTAGAGTATAATGTTCGTTGGATCATGAGAGTGGATGCGTTCTTGGCCATGTAAAAGTCCAACACTCAGCTGACTCCGAAGCAGGAATGCACCTTCAACAGTCCGGTATATCTAGAGGTAGATGGATGCAAGAATGGATATGTTTATGGTCTCAGCTTGACCTCCTCGTTATACTATCCCAAGACGGTACGTTCCTCGGCCAACAGAGTCTCAATATAACGATACTGAAATCGCTTGAAGAGGAGATGACTAGTCTGAAGACGTAGATGAAGAGGATGTCACAGATGATGCGGCAGTGTGGGATATTAAGCGTTTACTTAGTCGCAAATACGCAAGTGCACGTGTCGCTTATCGAGTGATATAGAGGAGAGTAAGAGTATCGTCCCACGAAGAATTTGGCCTCTAACGATCAACGATTGTACTCCTAATGGGTCAAACGATAATAGTCGAGTATAATTTAATCTAACATAACAAAGAAAATGAGAAAATATGCTAACACGCTAACCTAACGATAAGTGATATGGATATGAAGATAAGGTCGTGACCTCGTTATCCTAGTATATGATCATTTTATTTACTCCAATTTAATTATTCTTTAAGTGTTTAGGTTGTTAGTTGAGAATCCTTAAGCTATACTCTAGTCTCTCAACGCATCTCTACGGGATGTCAACGCAACTACCAAGTCGTTTGCGCGGTTGTTCCCCTTAAACGACTACGAGAGTCATGCAAGCGATCTCTCGACCTTGCGTTTAACTCAAGGTGAAGCTGTTAATTGACTTATGCGACGGAATCCGTCGCAGAGAGTACTCCCCTATGCGACGGATTCCGTC
>JAOVYX010016028.1:0-25886 GCA_035668315.1 Drosera spatulata | reverse complement strand
TGGATTTGAGACATTATAAGTGTTTGTAATGTTTGGATATTGGACTCGACAATGGAAATGTGTTAGATTTAATACCTTATCTTTCCCGGTTGGATGTGTATAAAAGCAGGATAGAACGTAAAAAAACAGTGCATTAGGCAATTTGAGATACATAATTGGCGACTAAAATTTTTTTAGTCGTTAAATTTGGAGATCAATTTTACGTAATTAGTCGCTAATTTAACGATCAATATACCTGTTTAGTCTCAAAAATGGCGACTAAAAATATGAATGGTCGCAAGACTTGTTTTATTAGGCCAAGCCAAAATGATGACTAAATGAATTCTTAGTCGTCAAATTTGGCGACTAAATGCTTTCTGAGTCGCCAAATTTGGCGACTAAATGCTACATTAGTCGTCAATTTTGACGACTAAAAAACTGTTAGTCGTCAATTTTGACGACTAAAAAACTGTTAGTCGTCAAATTTAGCGACTAAAATAATTGTAAGTCGTCAAACTTAGCGACTAAATATTAACATTAGTCGCTAATATCAGTTAACGAGGAAGGATTTCGCGAGGAGGGTTTTTAGTCGCTATTTAGTCGCCTTTTGGTTTTTGCGACTAAATTTCCCCATTTAACGACTAAAAAAGTTAATCGTCTGTACTGAGGATTTTTGTAGTGTTTTTTTTTTTTTTTTTCATTTGCCCATTTCTAGGGTTTCGTACATTTGTTGCGCTTCAATTCTTGTTCTTGATCTTTTTTCTTCTTGTCATAATAGATTTTGTACCCTCTTATCAGCAGGAATGAGCAGCAACATCGATTATGGACTAGAGTTCAACCTGAACGATTCCAGAGATAAATGGTATTTGATTTTTTTTATTTTTTTTGGCTGCTGGTGTTTCTACTAGACAGATGAGTATATCAGGGAAGCAAGCGTTGGAGACCTTATACCATGGATGATGATCAGCCAATTGAAGCAATATCCGACTTAATCATTAGCCATATTAATGATCTCATGTTTAGAGATACCCGGTGATGCCTTCATGTAAGGAGCCCTGCTGTTGTGCTGTTTTCTTCCTAAAAACTTAT
This sequence comes from Drosera spatulata, assembly GCA_035668315.1. NCBI lineage: Eukaryota > Viridiplantae > Streptophyta > Magnoliopsida > Caryophyllales > Droseraceae > Drosera > Drosera spatulata. Next base: position 24,818 of record JAOVYX010016028.1, on the reverse strand, counting down.
ACTTGGATATTCATGTTGATCAAGTTCAATTTGATATGCTATCAAAACCAGCTTGTTTAATCCTGTGGACATATTAATACGGCATTGCCACTGTTCTTACCTTGTGCTTTGAGCATATTGTAATGTTCAATGCCATTGTAATGTAATAGCTGGTGACTACTTAAAGGTGTACTTGTATTTCGATGAAAAGGCAATGACTAGTTCAGAGTTTTTGATGTATGGCATCTTGATTTTACGTTTAACCTGGTTTTTCTTGTCAATTCGGCTTACGATCAATTCGGCAATGACCTCTTGGGAGCTAGTTTTTTATGTATGACATCTTGTTGTTATGACATTTTTTTTTTGATAATTAAACATAACAGGATCAGTACAATAATAAGCTCATGACTCACACAATTTATTCCATATAAATGAATGGATCGAAGATCATCTCTTCTGAAAGTTAAATGGTTTTATTAATTAGGCAAATACAACAGCGAAAAACAAACAGAAACAAACCACCATCACAACAGCGACGCCTAAGGTATCATGTCTGTACCCAGCTTCAAAAGACCATGAAATACAGATCTCTGGATTTGTTTGAACACGAGATACAAAACCAAGAAAAAACAAAGTTCAAGTATCACTTGTATCATAACATCTGAGATAGAAGCATGCGACTTTATCGTAAAAATAAAACCATGTAGCATAAAAATCTTAATCACATCCTCTTTATCAAGTCATCATCTCATCAGCCTTTCCCTCCATTTCTATATCTTCATTTGGTTGGTTTCCAACTAGTGCGCTTACACTTGCCCAAGACTTCTCCGCCTATAATGAAATTGCATAGAAAAGATGAGTAGCAACTTTTTTCATAATTTCATCAACATAAACGTGTAGTTCAAACTGAAAGGGCCTTTTCCCATAGACCTCTTTGGTGTAGTTCGGTATAGGATAGAGGGGAGTTCCTAGGCCTAAAGTCCTTTAGCCTCCTTTAGCCTTCTAGATAGGGCATTTTTGATTTTCTTATTGATTGTTTTGATCTGGCTATTAGTCTGCGGATGCTTGATCGACGTGAATCTTTGCTCTATCTTGAGATCTTTACAAAACTCTTGTGAATGCGAAGCTGGTAAACAGAAGTTCGTTGCCCAAGATGATAGTATGTGGGATTCCAAATTGACAGATTAATTATTGACTTCCATACAAAATCTCTTATTACTTTGTCTGTGATTTTTACAACTGTTTCGGCTTCGGCCCATTTAACGAAGTAATCCACTCCCATAATTACAAACTTGTTCTGCGCTGGGGCAATTGGGAAGGGACAAAAAATATCGATTTTTCATTGCGCGAATATCCATGGGATCTCAATTGGTGTGAGATTTCTGGCTGATAAGTGTGGCAAGTCGGCCACCCTTTGGCATCTGTCACATCGCTTGTTATAATCTTTTGTTGCTTTTCTCTTGTTGGGCCAGTAATATCCTGGCCCAGAGTTTGTGCCCCATAGTGGTTCCCATAAATACCTTCTTGCACCTCGATCAGAACGAACTGTGTCCTTGGCGGACCAAGACATTTAAGGAGATCAAGTAAAGAGTAGGACCTTTTGTATAAGTTGTCATTTATCATCAAGAAGTGTGGTGCATTTCACTTCACCTTTTGTGCCAACTTATAATTTTCTAGCAAAATGACATTTTAATGATAGTGGATTATGCCATCCATCTATGATGATTCAAATTCAACCGAACTTACCAACTCTTCAGTTTTCTTCCTTGGGTTTTGGACGATTTCGATATATTACCGACCGGATGGGATACTCCTAAGTCTTGGATTTCTGCTAAGTGCATCTGCTGTCCCATTCTCCCCCCAAGAAGTTTGACGAATTTGGAATCCGACGAATCCCTTGATAATGTCCATAGCAGCTTTCTTGTATCCTGAAAGTTCTTCTCTAACTTTGCATCTCTCAGAGACTTATTCCACGATTAATTGGGAATCTGAAAAAACATGCAACCGAGCTATCCCCATGTGTTTTGCCATGCTCAATGCTGTTATAAGTGCTTCATACTCGGCAATATTGTTAGTAGCTTTAAAACGTAGTTGAACCGAACATGGGAGTTCCCAGGGATCGGAGTAGAACCCCTGTTGTTGCTCTCAGGTGGATGAAGAACAATCTGTATATGCTTTCCAGATGTCATTCTCTATCTTTTCTGGGTCTTCATCTTCGGAAGGCTGCACATCCTGTTCAAATCTACATTCAGTCAAGAAGTAGGCTAGGGCTTGAGCCATTAATACCCACCTAACTTTGTATGTGTTTCCAAATTCACTTAACTCCACCGACCACTTAATAAGTCTTTGGTTTATGCAACACTTGCCGAAGTGAATGATAGACACTACTACGATTGGATGGGCTTGAAAGTGCGATCGAAGTTTTCGAGTTGCTATATTCAAATCAAGGGCTACCTTTTCTATTCTCGGGTATCTTGTTTTCAGCTCCATGCAATACTTTGCTAACAAAATAGACCGATTTTTGGAGGTTACCTTGAACTCGGACAAGGACTGCTGAGACCGCTCCTCGGATGAAGTTAGGTAAAGGTATAACTTTTCACCTTCGAGTGATTTTGTTAGCAAATGTATTTTCTTAAGGTATGACTTCAGTTGATCAAGAGATTTTTGGCACTTCAGACTCCATTCTAGAGCTGAATTTGCTACCCTTAAAGCCTTGAAGAAGGGAAGAGTTGTTTTTGTTCCCCTTAAATCTTCCCAATGGCATTAAACATCCTATTAAGTTTTGAACTTCTTTCTTCGTTCTTGGTGGTCCCAATTTTAGTACAACTTCTGCCTTGGTTGGGTTGGCCTCTATGCCGCGTCTTGTAATCATATATCCCAAAAACTTTCCCGAGGTGACATCAAAAGCGCACTTGGTCGGGTTTAGCTTCATATTGCACTTTCTTAGGAGAGTAAAGGCTTCTGCCAAGTCGACAGGGTGATCTCTAATATTCACCGACTTGATCAACATATCATCAACGTATACCTCCATTTTAGTCTTTAACAAAGGTTGAAAAACTTATTCACCAATCTTTGATAAGTTGTCCCAGCATTTTTTAAACCAAACAGCATCATAATGTAGCAATATGTACGTTGTTCGGTTATGAAGGAGGTCTTTGTTTTTTTGGTGACGGAAGGGGGTCTTTTTTTGGTCTTCTTTAGCCATGAAGATTTGATTCTAACCAAAGAAAGCATCCATGAATGATAGCAACGCATGGCCTAAGATGGAGTCTATGAGCTGATCTATCCGAGGTAAAGGATAACACTCTTTTGGGCAAGTCTCGTTGAGGTCGGTGAAATCGACACATATTTTTCACTTTCCATTATCTTTTTTTTTTACCATTACTACGTTAGCTAACCAATCCGCATAGTCCACTTCTCTAATGAAATTGGTGCTATAGAGCTTATATACTTCTTCTGCAATAGCCCGATTTTTTTCTGAAGCAAAGTGTTTTTTCTTTTGCCCGATAGGTTTCATAGTTAGGTCTACAGAAAGTCGGTGCTCTATGACTTTTGGGTCTATACCTGGCATGTCTGAAGTTTATCAAGCGAACACATCTGAGTTCTTTCTGAAAAAGGTAATCAACTCGCTCCAAGTTGGTTCTTGTGATAAAGATCCGATCTTGATGCATTTGGAGTTATCTCCGGGTTGTAAAGGTATATCTACTAATTCTTATACCGGTTTTGGCCTTTTCTTCTCTTCCCTTGGATCGAGCTGTAGTTGCATCGTTTTTCTCGGGATCCGATCAAGTTGACTTTGCTTCCAGGTCGCCAGGTAGCACTGCTGTGATTCTTTTCGGTCTCCCCTGATCTCTCCTTTTCCAAATGGATTTAGGCACTTTATCATCATGTATCCCGGTGCTATAACCATTTTCAAGCCGATGATGGATGGTCAGTCTTAAATCCCATTGTAAGCAAAGGAAAGATTCACAACAGTGAAGTTGGTCATCCAGGTTTGGGTTTTTCTTGTACTCTCGTTCCCAACTATTTAGGAAAGAGCGATGTGTTCCTTTGGAAAGATGGTACTTCCTATGAAGCTTACTAGAGGAAATTTGCATGGTTGTAAATCCTTCTTGGTCAGACCCATCCTTCTGATTGTGTTAAAGTCGATGATATCTGCTGACGATCCCGTATCGACCAATATTTTTCTACATCAAAGTCGTCGATATATAGGGTTACAATCAACGGGGCGGCATGTGGAAAGCTGATTTCTTCATCATCTTGTGGTCCGAAACTCACTTCGCTTTCGTACCGAGCTTTCTTGGGTTCAGGTACAATTGACTTGATGTGCTTGGTGTAAACGTCCAATAGTAACAAACTTTCTATCGGGAGAAGTCCTCCTATGATGATATTGATCCTTGGTCTTTAAGCTGACCTTTCTTCATCCCCACTCGTTTGGGGAGAATGATCTTGTTCGTTTGATGGTCATTGACCTCGTTCTTTCCCTTGTCGACTTTAATTGTTTACGAATTTCTTCAAATATCCTTTAATGATCAAGTCTTCGATTGCGTCTTTGAGATGCCGAAATTCGTTCGTATTATGACCATGACCGCAATGGTACATGTCGTATCGATTTACGTCGTTTCTTTCACTTTCAAACCTCAACTTTTTCAATATCTCACTTTTTGAGTCATTGAGAGGGATATGTTACGAAGATCATCCCCGGCTTCCTCCCTTCTTTTCCCCTTTCTTGTCTTGGAGTGATCTGATTCCGAACTATTGAGGTTTGTCTTGTTCACTTCCGAACTACTCTTTATTCCTTTAGCTCAATCTTGTGCGATCAAAGCAGCTTCGGCTCCCTCATGTTTGTTCAATTCCCCCATTAAGTCACCGTTTTCACATGGTTACTTTAGGTTTAACTCATAAAATAAGTCAAAACTTTGCAATCCATTGATGAGCGTATCGACTTTTTGTTTTTCACTTACCTTTCTGGCTTTGACAGCAACAAGATTGAATCTTTTGACATAATCAGAAAGTTTCTCACCTGGTTTTTGAAAAAGTTGACGAAGATGATTCAAGGTGACCTTTATTCCTCGGCTGCTGGTGAAGTATTTGGCAAACATCCTTGTGAAATCCGAGAACGAATCTATGCACGCCGATAGAAGTGAGCCATACCAAGCCTGGGCTGCATCTTTGAAAGTTGTGGGAAAAGCCTTGCATAGAATGATCTCGTTATCTCTATAAATATCCATGTTAGACTCGTAGTTTTGAACATGAGAACAAGGTTCGATGGTTCCTTCATATATCTCTAGTTGTGGTATCTTGGGATGATCTGGCGGTATTTCTCTAAGTACTCTTTCGAAAAAAGAAGAGGTTTTTGTTATCCTGACCTTTCCTTTTCCCGAGTTATCCATCTTCTTTTTCATTAATTGCTCGATTTCCTTCATAATATCTTGATCTGCTTTTACGACTAATGGTTCATGTTATCCCAGTTGACTTCTTCCTCGTCCATATGGTTGTTCGACTTATCGATCTCTCAGTTTGGGTCCTTACATCCTTTCCTCTTTTAAGGTCTAGGTTTACTATACTATTTTCAGGAAGTTTTCCTTAAGGAGTTTTACTTGTTATGGGCATGTCCTTCGAAAGCTCTTTCTTTCCAAGTCCGAGTTGATAACAAGAAGAAGATTGATTTGCAATTGTTACCTTTTGTATGGTCACTTCTATTGATTTCTGCATTTCCTTCTTGAAATTCTCGAACAAGGATAGGAATCCTGGAGGTATTTATTTTGTCCTATCGTTTGGAAGTCGATCTCGGATTCAGGAATCACTGTGAGTTGAACTATTGCTTCTCATCATGGTCGGTCCGTTAATTAGGCTTTGGGGATTGTTCTCCCCTCGATTGTTATTTTGACTCCGAGTCTTTCGTGTCATGTTCTAAGAGGATCCTACGTTGGATGCCAAACTGTTTGCACAGAAAATAATTATAAGATCGAATGATCGAGGATCGACAATCTCTTGATGTTGGCGATGATGACAGGACTGTCTGACGATGAGCAAGACTCAAGAGAGAGAAAAAGCAACCATAATAGCATTGTATATGGAATATGAAGTTGGAGATGTATATCTTGAATCCCCTATATTTATAGGTTTTATAAGGTAGAAAATAGCTATATCTTTAAAGAATTCTAGTTAAAAAGATACTTGGAGGAATATCTTACATATCGAAATAAAGTTATCTTATGTTAAATATTTATCTCCATAATCATCCCTTGATTCCTTTTATCTATTATTTAGATCATATCTTTACAATAATGAGTACAAGATAAGTATGATCTTTATTTTTGTGGTCATCACAATCCATTATGTAAAAAGAAGCCCCGTTGTTGTAATCGTAGCCATCGTTGTTGATTTAAAATCGGCCTAATTTTTTAGCTCTTGCTCTCCCTCACATGTGTGTAAAAATTAATTAATTTTATGTTCTTAAAAAAATAAAAATAAAAAGTTCTTTGAGGGGACAACAATTACTGCTACTATCCTTTTTTTTTTTTCGATTATATTTAGACTCGTTCTTCCTTCATATGCAATTCGTCTTTAATTTCTTCATTTCATAAGAACAAGTCCAATACACCATGCAAATGGGTTGTTATAGCTAAAATTTAGCAATAGCTTCAAAAAAATTCACTCCAATGGTTAGTTTTTTCATTGCCAAAATTTGGCTTTCGCCAAATAGGTTTCCATTTTTGACATTGAAAGTAGAATTTGCTATTTTATGTCAATTCAACAAACTAGGAGTGAAACCCAAAAGACAAAATACACAAAATTGACAATCATACATGACACATTTTTAACCATGATCCACCCAAAATGCTGAGTGTATATTATCAAGAGATCAATTTTTTTGAACTTGTTTACCAATACGTCATAGAAAAGATTTTTTTACTATATGTTTTTTTTAAAAAAAAATACAATTATAATTATTTCCTTATAACAATCAATTCATATCAGATTGATCACATACTTATCCTTGTCAATATTTCATTGCCTCCTTGTACCCACATTCTTGCCTTTTTTTCCAATGATCTTCTTTACACATTATGAAAATCGTTGTTTCTAATGTTCAATTATAAATACTAAGTCATTCAAAAAAAGATTTCAATCTTGTAAACTCTATTTTTCAATTGATCATCCTCCTCCATTTGTAACTAGTTCACAAGCTATTTACAATCCAATTTTCTTTCCTTCTTTTTTTTTTTTTTTTTTCTAAATCAAATCGTTATCCAATATAATCCTTATTATGGCCAATGATTTCGTCCTAATCTTGTGCACGTTTCAATGTTGATCGTCATCATCGAATTCATGCACTGTGAGTTATTCAACGAATTATTTGGCTAAAATGGATGACGCACTAAAGAATAATAATGACGAACTGCTTGCTTTGATGACGATGACAATGACATATCTCTCGGCTAAGGGGAATATTATCCATTGTCCGTGATGCACTATTCTGTTCGACGGATGTATATTGGTTTCTATGGATGCACTCTATTTAAAGAAGGACGCACTGTATTATAAAAAGGGTGCACTTTATTCCATCCAATAAAAATATTGTTCGTTTTAATGGATGCACTCTATTTAAAGAAGGATGCACTGTATTATAAAAAGGGTGCGCTATATTCCATCCGACAAATATATTGTTCGTTTCAATGGATGCACTGTTCTGCAAAAGATGACCTTAAGGGGGATTACTGTTGGGGCGCACTGTCGATGGAAAGGGACGTACTGTCCGTTCCGACGATGTAATATCCATCCCAATGACGTACTGTCGACTTAGGCGACGAACGTACTGTTGACTCCGATGATATATTATCGATTTCAATGATAGTAATTATTATAGTGTAATTGATTGATAAAATATTCTGTTTCCTAAATGAAAAGATATGAAATTTAAACATAATGATTGAATGGTAAAAAAAATATTTGTATGACCTATTGGTATATAAGTTCCAAAAAAATGACTTATTGATAACTCTCTCAAATGATAATATATCATGATATTTGTAACCCCCCAACTTTCCTGACATTTTCATAGGAATGCACATGGCATTATTGGCGTTAGGGCTACTGTCGCAGCCAGGCATACTCATCACATCCTGACTTAGTCATAAGAATTAAGTTAAGTTCACTTGTACATCATTAGTTTATAAATTTTTATTGCACTCAATCTTAACTCAGAATATCACCTTTGCAGCGGAATTTACATCTTTTTCTAAAATCAGAATAGCTTTCACACATACGTTACATCTAGCATCAAATCTTAAGTCACATTTCTCCTTCAAGTCTTACTCCTGTAATAAAGAGAAGAGAAAAGACACAAAAAATAGTTGTCGTGAGCTATATGAGCTTAATAACGTATCGGTCCCGGCTCTTCCCAAGGGATGCATGAGAGATAGAAAACAAGAAAAGATGATCTCTTAGATCATATATTACATTACTTTGGAATCAACACACCAGTCAAATAGAGCAAATTAAACGCATAGATCATCTACTTCAATATATTAGAACAAACACATTACTCAGACAACACAGATACACCAAAAAGTATCCAAACAACACCACCGCACCAAACATACTTCTCCCTCTTAAACCCCAGTCATTTATACATTCATGCATATTTCATCTCGTGAATATTTTAAATATGTTATTGGAAGCATACTAAACTCAGAGTATTCCATTTACTGCTGTGATACCCTTTCTAGTATGATAGTTATGACCTCCATATCAAACAAACTAAGACAAAGACACTGTGACACGACAGGTTCCCAGTTCAAGTCTTATGCACTGCTGCATTAAACAGTTCACTCAAGACTCTGTTACACTTACCACCATTTCAATCACACAGAGACAACATACAATGGATACCCTCGATGTTATAATTGTGTCCTGACGAGACTTATTCAATTTCATAAGTAAGCCCTCTTCGGCTTTAGCAAAGGGACATCCGCAATAGAATATCAGTCAAACCGAAGCCTTGGATCTTCTGCAGTGAGATACCCTCATTCCAAAACGATCTCACGGGATCGATGAAAGAATGCCACTAGCAAGTCACTGTATAACACAAACGATAGACATAATACTCTTTGTGTTTTATACCACATAGTTCTCACCAATTATGGATTTACACTCCTTTCACACATTCGTTCTCATTATACCAACAAATAAGGCATACCAAAACGCCACACACAACAACACTCCGCAACACTCAATATTTAGCACATAGTATACAACAGTTGCAGTCAGTATTTTACGTTTGCCATATCTAGTGACTACGTCCAGAGATTCAAATGCATATTATTATACTCACGGTATAATAATACACATTGTCACACACAATACATCTAAACGTTATCTTCTTACATCGCTTTCCACACACATGGGCTCGACTTTTCCTTTATATGTCAACGAGCAGCGTCTCCACCTCCTATAACATATTAGGATTCACATATTAATACATTTCCTTGTGACTATTTGTTCACGTTATGGAGTTAAACATATTTCTTCGTAATTCATGAAAAACCATCGTATTAATATTATAAGGTGATGTTGAGCTTTGTACAAGTCTTTGATACATATTTTGATTGTCCATGATGATGATTTTATACATTGAATATTATTAGAAGTATTTGTAAACATTTGGAGTTATTTTGGAGTCAAAATGATCATTCCTAGTTCTAAGACGGCATCCCGACCACTAGGACGGGCATCTCGGCCTCTGGAACGAGCTTCCCGGCCTCTGGAACGGGTGTCCCAGATTATATCCAATATGACTGTAATACCCCCAAAGAAATGCTTAAATGGATTGATGATACTACCTATACTAATAAGGTTCACCTTTCTTTTTGGTACCCCATCACCTTAGAACTCTACAGTCAAGCGTGCTTAACGTGGAGTAATGTTGGGATGGGTGACCTCCTGGGAAGTTTCTCAGGGCGTGCGCGAGTGAGGCCAAAGCGCACTGAAAGGACTAATATTGATTTGTGGGGCCAGTTGTCAGCCTAGCGAGCCATTCTTGGTGACGATCCGATAGCAAGGATTTGACCGGGGCATTACAGTATGGTATCAGAGCAACCCTGTAACCGCGTGCTGGACCTGTGGACAAGAGGTTCAGGTCAATCGCCTAGCGGGGGAAGGTTCTGGGGCTGTGTGTCGTGCTTAAAGTCGCAACGAGGGCATTACGTTCTTTAAATGGGGATGTATGTAATACCCCAAAAAAATATTTAAATGGATTGATGGTACTACCTATACCAACAAGGTGCACCTTTCTTTTCGGTACCCCATCATTTTAGAACTCCGCAGTTAAACGTGCTTAACGTGGAGTAATGCTGGGATGGGTGACTTCCTGGGAAATTTCTTAGGGCGTGCGCGAGTGAGGTCAAAACGCACTGAAAGGAGTAATGTTGGTCTGTGGGGTCAGTTGTCAGCCTGACGAGCGGTTCTTGGTGACGATCCGATAGCAAGGATTTGGCCGGGGCGTTACAATGACCTTTGGATGTATTTAAATCTATAACTTCTTGAATACAATTCCAAAAATTATTCTATAAAATTATACATAATGTAGACTTCAAGTTTATATTTTTCTTCTAGTTCAGACAGTTTCCATCTCAAAACCTTATCAATAATAACAATTAATTAATTCAAGTTTATATTTTCTTCTAGTTTAGACAGTTTGACCTTACTTTACTAATTAACTCATAACTCTCTACATACAACTTCAAATAATTATTTGTACACTATTTTATAAATTAGACTTTCATACCTTTTCATTGATATAAACCTTGTCTTATAAAGCCTACTATATAATTCCATTTAAGCCACAAAGTCATCCATGTAACCAGGCTTTTACAAGTTGATATATCCGTACGTTTTGATTTATTCTTAAGATTCACAACTCCGAATCATAATTTATTAACTTCATTAGAAAATCGACATATGAGAATTCAACATATATTATTATCAGAATTTATCAAAGAGGGTATAATTTTTTACGAAATTTCTAATCAAGATGATCACCTTCTCTTTATAACGGTGAAGGATTCTCGTTGTACAACCTACATTTTTCTCTTCTCCTCAAACTTCTCCTTCTTTTCTTTTACTTAACTCAAATGTTGTATGGTAAGGAGTGTTTTGTTTTGTGCTTGTAAGGAATTTTCAAGAAGAAGAGACCTTATATTTATAGGAAAGTAAATCAATTAAAATAATTTAAGTGGATAATTAATGGGTATTTAGTGGGTAATTAATTTAATTTAGATAGAATAAAAATTGACATAAAAAAATAAATGTCAAAATTAAGTTTAGGTCATTTTCGTATAAATACGATATTTTTGTATTAAGATCGTATTTTTTCGTATTTGCATATTAGGGTTATATTTCATTCATATTTTGTATTTTTCCTTATTGTATCATCAAACAAGTCTTTTAATCCCGCAAAATAAATTATAACGTACGATAATTTATCATTCACGTTAATTATCGTTAAATTAAATTTTACGGAATTTTTCTGGTCCTTACCTTATTTTTGTCATGATTTTGACAAACGAATTTTAATATCCCATTGTATAAATTACGACGTTCAATAATATATTGTTTTTGTTATTATTTGAAAAAATAAATTATTTCAAAATTTTCAGATCTTTATAATATCATTCAAGGAGCATAACTAAATTCTAACAAATTCTAACTATTCATTTTCAAAATATGATTATATCTATGTAAAAATGACAGTTGCCCTAATGTGTTGGATGAACAAAAAAGAGAAAAAAAATTGGAGAATATAAATATTACTGACAACTGGCATATTCGTTGTCCTTTCGTTTAATATGAGCAATCTGAGATATTGAAAAGTCCAACTCAATTCTACTCCATATAATATTCACTTGGCCACGTCGAAGATATAGACGGAACCAAAGGGATGACAGCAAGGATTTTCAATTTATTTATTTATTTAATAATTCTCTTCCATGATTGAGTTAAATATACAGTGTTTATTTTACTCCGGTTATCGCGCAAAAGGTACGACGGTTTGATCAACGGATTTTGGGATAAAATTTGATTAGTTTATATAAATTTTTCGTAAAGTATTATTCCTAATATAAGTTATGTATTTTTATTTGATGTTGTTAATAAGACGATCAAATATTATCTGATATAAAAATTAAATGTATTAAAATACGTGTTTAATAGTAATTTTTTTGGAAATGCTGCATTATAGGACAAAGGAAGTAATGCATTTTCAAATAACTGTTTATCTGTTAGTTATTAAAGCTTATATTAGTATGTTGATGTGAAACTACATGTTATTCTTGGTAAGAGATGTATGAACTATTGCTGTATTATATATTGTATAAGCATGACATATGCAATATATAGAATGTGAATGACTATAAAAAAATAATGCATTCTGATTTGAACTAAGATATGATAGCCTGGAGTCATACCTTCAATCCAATGATTGAATCGAGCTTATTTAAAATACACATTTCCAAATAAGTAATTTTCGCCTTGTCTGTGAACGTTAGTATATTATTATGTAGACGTGAAACCACATATTATTCATGATAAAATATAGACATGATTATTATTATTATTATCTGAAAAGTAAAACAATAATAAAAGTTGTTCATGAAAAACGATAATAGACAAAAACAAGTTTTTTTTTTTTTTGAATTTCAAAAATAGTGAGATTTTATGTATTGCATCTATCCATGAACAACTTCTGTTGTTGTTTCTTTTTACAGTATTATTATATGACAATGTGGATGTTTCTTATAATTTATGTTTTGGGACTCAGACTCATGCATAAAATGACCTAATATGTGTTCTCGTGTCATCTTGTAAAACGAGCTCTACCATAAACTCAAGTAAATGATAAAGAACCAATACTTACACTAATATCTCTAATAAATACAATTATTGAGGTTCATTTTGGTTTCAGAGCTTATGATTCAAGTTTATGATAAGGCGCACGATATTTGTATTGTATCTTACCAAGCCACATGAATATAGTACACCCCCAACAACAAAATAGCGTATGCTACAGCCGGTTAGCTGCATTAAAATTAGCCCCGATGCATTCTTTTGGCCATCCTATTTCTTAATTTATGTTCCATCAGAAAAGAATTATTTTATGCATGTTTACCTTTCCATCATCCCGTGCCTATATAAACGTTGAATGCGGCAAAGCACAAGTGCACAACAAGAAGAAGTAGAAAGTAGCATGTAAGCTATAAATATACAAAGTTGAGGAGGCAAAATGAAGGTCAAGAATATTCTCCGATCAAGGATAGTGATCATGAAAATGCTATGGTTTCTGATTTTGCAAATGTCATCTCTTTCCATGGCCGTTCATGGAAAAATCAATACCATTGATTGGGTTGTAAGTATACCTCATCTTTTCACCATGGCCATCGTTTTTTTTTTTTTTTTGTTCTGCTTTTGTGCAAGCCTGAGTTCTTGCATGATTTCGCCGGCACCGTTCTGTAAATTTAATATGATAGTCCGATACACATGGATATCCGATCCATGAATATAGCCATTTGCTGAAGTCGAACATATTAAGGCAATCGTGTTATCTGTATCATATGGCTCTTTCCAGGTGCAAGAGACTTCATATACAAGATTATGCAGCACGAAGAACATCTTGACAGTGAACGGGGAATTTCCAGGACCAGCACTTCATCTGCGCAGGGGAGAGACGGTCTACGTCAAGGTTCGCAACCAGGGAACTTATAATGTCACCATTCACTGGTAATCGTTTGATTTCTCTTCATAACTTCAAGTACTTCAAATTAAAATACATTGAGATGGTGATGGTGATCCATACACATATGTGTGCATGCAGGCATGGAGTGAAGCAACCAAGGAACCCATGGTCAGACGGACCAGAGTACGTAACACAATGCCCGATTAAACCAGGAGCCAACTTCACCTACGAGGTCACACTTTCTGATGAGGAAGGCACCGTGTGGTGGCATGCTCATAGCGATTGGTCACGTGCCACCGTCCATGGCCCTATAATCGTTCGCCCACCAATAGGGATCGCGTATCCATTCCCTGAACCTGAAGCAGATTTCTCCCTAGTTCTTGGTAAATTACTTCCTGAGCTTAAACCATTCGGTCTGGAAATAGTCGCTCTCTATATGACTATTATAAACGTAAGGCTACGTACATGTCAACCTTCCCAGACCTTGTATTTAAGTTACCTGATTTATTTCTCTTTGCCTTGAACCAATTCTGCGACTCTAAAGGATAGCTGCAGCGAGGGTAAGCTTGAACTATGTGGTTGAAGGAGATGTATTGTTGTTGCTATTGGATTTTCTGGTGTGGATGCTGTTGGTGTTGTATTTGATGTAACGGCTTTCGCCAATTTAATTATCCAAAAAAAGGGGGAAAAAAAATTACCTGCACCGAGTTTCGTATCCTAAAATATTACAAAGAAATTATTACTATATTACCCTTTTGTTAATTAACACTGGTGTTCTTCCCCTTTGGCAAAACAGCATCTTGGTACAAGGAAGATATCATGGCAATGATCACAAAAGCATTGGAAACTGGAGGAGCGCCGAGTGCGGCAGATGCTTTTACCATCAACGGGCAACCTGGGGACACACAGCCTTGTTCTACACAGAGTATGTTTGTCTCTCCAGATTAAGCTATCTTGCTCATTCTACAGATATCGACGTTTCGTAAACTCTTTTTTTTTTTTTTTTTTTTTTTTTTTTTGGTAAGGACGTTTCGTTGACTTAATTTTGCTTGATCATTTGTTTCAAGTGACAAAATGTTTGTTCTAATTTGTTTTCATGCCATTACAGTAAACATAATCGTAAAGGAACAACTCTATCTACAAAAATTATGATCAAACGCGCAAGATTATGGTAGAATGCTTAAGGGTATTACTAGTATCATGACATTTTTAAACTGATCATGATATTTCTTGTGATTGTAGATATGACCAAGTTCAAGGTAGACCATGGCAAGACTTACCTATTTCGAGTCATCAACGCGATATTGAACGAAGAAATGTTTTTCATGGTGGCAAACCACTCCTTGACTGTAGTCGCCATGGATGCCGCCTACATCAAGCCCATCAAGACTTCCTACATCATGATCACCCCTGGGCAAACCATGGACATCCTAATAACAGCAAACCAAAGTCCTAAGAAAAACTATTACATCGCCGCTGGACCTTTTGCTCAGCTAAAATTCTTGAACGCCACCACTACTGCGTTCTTGAGCTACTCCGACAAACCCAACCTCTCTAGCTCGCCCTTGCCGGATCTCCCTAGTCCGAGTGACATCAATGCTTCTACTTCCTTCACAAACCGGTTCAGGGCTTTAGCCAACAAGAAGTACCCCGTTGATGTCCCTCAGTCAATTGACAAAAGAATCCTTATGACTGTTTCCCTCAACCTTCTGCCATGTAGCATTGAGGATAATGCTTCTTCTTGTGACGGCCCCGAGGGGAATCGACTGTCCGCTAGTTTAAACAACATTTCCTTTGCTGCACCGTCTGTTGATATTCTTCAAGCTTATTATAAGCACATCAATGGCATTTACAGTACGGATTTCCCGGATACGCCAGAGGTTGTTTTCAACTACATCATGGATCCAATGCTAGGGAACAACTACACAATGGCGGATCGAGGGACAAGAGTGATAGTATTGGAGTACAACTCCAACGTCGAGTTGGTCTTTCAAGGAACTAATGTGTTCAATGCTTCAGATAATCATCCTATGCATTTGCATGGATACAGCTTTTATTTCGTTGGATCAGATTTCGGGATTTTTGATGCAAAGAAAGATCCTAAAGGGTATAATTTGGATGATCCACCTTTCATCAATACTGTTGGAGTGCCTAGGAATGGTTGGGCTGCAGTCCGATTCAGAGCAGACAATCCTGGTATGATTCTCTTCTCTTACTCCTTCATCGCCAAAGATATATGATCTCCTGGCAGATCATTGATGAGGAACTTCTTTTTCCCAACACAGAAAAACACTTATAACTCAAAATAAGCACTTTTGGCAGAGAGTAATCCGACACAGAAAAATACTTATAAGTCAGTTTGATCAGCTTCGAGCTTCATCAAGAACATGCTTGTTATCACAACAACCAACAGCTTCTCCAAGGCTAACAATCGGCTCATTCTTGCTAAAATCTTAACCGATGATGTTTTTTTTTTTTTTTTTTTCTTATCACAGGAGTATGGTTTATGCATTGTCATTTAGAAGCACACGTAAGCTGGGGAATGGGGACCGTGCTGATTGTGAAGAATGGTCCAACACCAAGTACCAGAATGAAGAAACCTACTTATATCACCCCATGCTAATTACTCCTTGAAACATGAAGAAGGGAGAAAAAGATGGCAAGAAAGCCGATTAAGGAAATGACTTCTGAAGCATTGTATGGCAGAGATTCTTGTATTATGCACATCATTGTTGTTTTTATGTAAGATGAAACAAAGCGCTCAAGAGCACATGAGCGTTCATATAATTGTGATATTTCACACGTTGATGACGCAGAGCATTGTATTTGATCAGTGTTTATGTTTATTGTACCTTGGGAATAAAAGTGATCTGCTGCATTTAGATCACATGAAAGGTTTACATAAGAGATGAAATAGGTAATTTTGTAGGAATGAAGGGTCTATCGTGTTGACCCCTTGATTAATAGAAAAATCAAATGGGGTGTTGTCACTTGGCCACTTGCAGATGAGGAAGTAAATGCACATGTGTGTATTTAACTAAGGAATGCATCGCAGGAGCCGAAATGCATGAAGGTTCGTATGGAAATTCAACAAACATGGAGCCATTTCCTTTGAACCTGCGAATATGTTCCCATTGGCGAATTCCCCTATAAAAGCATGGATGCTAATGCAAAGAAGCAAGGCAGAGAGAAGCCAAAAGCCATTGGGGAGGTACAAAGAAATGCTAGGGTTTTATGGATAAACATGAATTTGTGTTTGAATATCTTCTTATTAAAAAATTATCCGATTATAATAATATTTAAGGGCTATCCAAAATATTATAGGATTGTTTTTAGATAGGTGTGAGCCACGGGTGTCACAAAATTAGTGAATAGAGGGGTAAATTTTCTTGTAATAAAAATTCACCTGGATAGTATAAATACTTGTGGTTGTCCGTGTACGTAACCCCAAGAATGAGGTGAACCACGTAAATTTTCATATCATGGTATCAATTTACTTTCTACTATTTGTCATAGTTATTTTTCTAACGTTACTTGTACCAAGTCCTAAGGATCGGACCCGTCTATTCCCAATAGAGTGGTATCAGAACTAAGTTCAGCATCTTGATAAAATAATTGTTAGAAAAATGAAATGGAGAAAGTGATGGGCAGCAAATTCGAGGTACAACGGTTCGATGGCAAAATAATTTTGAGTTAAATGAAGGTCTATGACTTGTTGGTACAACTTGATCAGTACAAGACCTTATTTGGGAAAAAAAAGAAGGCAGGGAATATGTCTAAGGATGATTAGGTGGAGATGGATATGAAAGCAGTTTTCACTATCCGTTTGTGTCTCTCCGACGAGATCATGTTCGATATAAAGGGCGAGAAGACGACGATCGGACTTTGGGCTCAATTACAGAGCTTATATTAAGCTAAGTCTCTTGTGAATCGGATTTTTCTGAAGAAGAGACTCTATTCTTTGAAGATGAAAGACGACGTCAAGATCTCGAGTAACTTAAATGAGTTCAATAATGTGACTAGTCAACTGGAGAGCATTGAGGTGCACTTAGAATGTAATACCCGAGAAATTTTGAAAGTCTTAAAATGAATATATAACGATTCGATTTTAGAATAAATCGTGTTTAAAGGCTATATATTTAAATTCAAGGAAATATTTGATTATTATATCAAATATGACGATGGGATATTTGGAGATGGTTAGTTGAACGCGCTAATAAACATTACGGACAAATAACGTTACAACGTTATAAATATTGCGCGTAAGGGTTAGCACAGCACATCAACACATCTCGACATCAACGAAGCTCAGCACGACTCCATCGACAATCATCGCAAGCACCATTGAAGCCCGGCGTCGGAATCATCATCATCATCGCTTGCGAAGGTTGCTGTTGAACCCCTTAGGCGCCTCCAGCAGCTGCAGGCGGAACCTCAGTCTCGCTTCAGACTTCGGCCAGCACAACAATCGAGCCTGACCCAGATTCTGCGGCGTCGTCGGTTTGAAGCTTCGACTTCCAACAAGGTCCCTTGCTACCCCTTTTGTTGTCAGCGCTGTTTGCGTTTGCTTATGCTGTTGTCATGTGGATATTTCTCATACTCATGAACAGCATTTCCTTTTGGCTATCTCCCTGACGGTTGCTTTAAGCCAACATATAATTAGCTCATGTGAACACTCATATCAAGTGATGTGACATACTAGCTAAGACTCATAAAATATAAATCATGTTTAACTAAGTTTGTTCATATCTAAGTGGACCACTTTGTTTGATCTCATATGTGTTGCTTGTATGCAAATTGGCTGTCCATTATATATTTAAAGCCTGTGTGTTGAACATTTTGTGTTACGGCCTAGCTAGCTTTGTGCATGTTTGTTACATGGGTACTTATCATGTTACTCAATTGTTAGATATATTAATATATTTTGAATCTTGAAACATGCCACATGATTGATATCCTTCACCATTAGAAATCAGTTTAATGTGTGTTATAAAATCATCCAACTTAGGTTTCAACTTACGAAGCGAACATACAATTAGGAGGAAATTACAATGCTTTAGGCAACAACATCAGAAAATAGATATTGAGTCATTGGGTGGCCTTAGTATCTAGGGTTTGATCTTGGTTTACACTTAGGTAAACTAAAATTAATTTAACATTTAGGTGAATGAATTTGTTTGATTTATTCATGTCATATGCTTGTGTAATTCATTTGTTTAGTTAGATTTGACTCAAAACAAAAATAAAAAAATAAAAAAAATCAATTTAGAAATAGCTAAATAAATCTAAAAATATTTAATCAATTATGAAATATTTTTGGGTTGTAATAGAGCCCCTAAGTTGAAATCTTAATTATATTTAGATAGTCTAAGAAAAATTGATAGAAAATCATATAGATCCGACTATAGAAAAATTAATTATAAAATTTGAAAAATCATGAAATCCTTAACGAAATAATCCATCTTGACCAAAATTCATACTTAGGTGAACAAATTGATAGAAACCAACCAAGTGTGAATAAAATTCAAAAAATCCATAAAATAAATGGATTAACACTTAAAAAGGATTTTTAGAGCCCAACTTAGACCCATCAGGATACAATTAGTATTAAAATTGAAAATAATGGAGAACTTGTTAAATTCAAAACTACACATGATTTGGTCCCCGTGGATATGTAGAAAACCATGATAGAAGGTTCGATCATAATCCCGAATTACGTGATGATCTGATTTTGGCTCCGCCAAATACGTAAGCAATCACAAAACGATTCGATCTCAAAACTATCTGTTTTTTGTTTGTAATTGTCTAACCTGATTGACCAGGAAAAGCTGAGTTGTTCGAGGAAGTTGAGATTATCCAAAATAGAAATCTTCGAAAGTAGCGACCGTGTTGATACGGGGGTGATGGATACGAGCTGATCGAGACGACCTTCTCACCACTTAACCTAACTTCCGAGTCCAAAAACTCTATCCGTAGATTCAGTTCTTATCCAATATCCTTCCTAGTTGAGGCTCAATTAGATGACGACTCCTATTCTATCTTGTGCTGGAAACCTCGCTCACACATTATGATGTGCACATCGAATTATGCAATAACCAGAGACGAAACCAGGATGAAATCATGAAGGGGGACTGATTTTATTAGTATGACATAGATTTATCTTTTCTTTGAAAAAGTGATGTAATATGGTTATAAAGTTTTGATAATTTTTTCAATTGATTTTTGATAATAGTAATAGTATGTTTTATAATTTAGTCCTACAAAAATTTTATGCTAAAGAGCATACAACACATATTGGAATAAAGTTTGATATGTTTTGTGCTAAATTTTATTATTATTATTATTATTATTATTATTATTATTATTATTATTATTATTATTATTTGGAGACTATCTAAATAATGAAACGTCAACGTTTTGTGAATTAAGCGACAACTTTATAAAAGATAAAAAGGGAAAAAAAGGAATTACTAATAGTGATTGGCTTTCACTGTTCTTCTCTTTTTGTGAGACCTGCTTCTTTGCACATCGGCTCCCATCTCTGGATCAAAAAAAAAAAAGCCTTATTTTACACGTCCTCACATAATCGAACTCAATGCAACAAAATTTATAAGCTTGTGTTCATTTTGATTTTGAGATTCTTTGTTCTTCATTTGGGAAATTTAGTTTGTAATTTTTAGGGTTTTATGTTCTTCATGGGGAATTTGATTGAAGTGGACGAAATAGAATAGGGTGGATTTTGTTTCATGCTTCGAATATCAGTTCGCCACTTTGAATTTCATATTGGTGTGATTTGAATTGGTAAGGGATTCATCAATTTCAACCAATTTTGCCCATTCTACGTTTGAAGGGAAAAATAAAAACACATCAATTTTGAGATTTTCCCTTACAAAACGTTGTCGTTTCAGTTTGACAGTAGCCGACTCAGCTGTCATCTGCAGCACAGTTCATTTCCCAATGAAACATTGATTATATAGGAGTATAACCTTGCAAGCACTGATCTAATAAAAGTAAACAAAGGAAAGGAAAACTAAAGAAAAAGAAGTGAAACCAGTAAGAGAAAAACAAGGGAAGATAAAAAGAAAATTGGAAAAATAAATAAGCAAGATAAAAGGCCGCCAGGCCTCAAACCTCTTACTTCGCAAATCTAGTTTTCATATATTACTGATTGTTTTACATTATATTTCTAAAACTATGAATAAACACAAATGTGCACGATCAATGATTCTCAATTACATACAACTTAAAATGTGCAAGAAAAAGATCCTTCATTCATTCATCGAGTACAACCAAACAACAAAAATCATCGACTACAACCAAACAACAACAACAAAAGATTACAGCAATGGATCCCAAGACATTACTTCTTCAGGCAATTCAAAACAGCTACAACAATCATGCCAACAACAATGGCTTTAAGGAATCCCAAAGTGGTTTTGATTATCTACAGTTCAAGGAGCAATTTAGTGCAAATGCATTCCAGCAAATTCAACAAATCTCAAGCCTCCAGTAGGTCTACGCCATGAGAAAAAATCACAATCATCACACTTGAAATAGGTCCTCCTCTTTGTACTCCTCTCAGACTGGACGATCCTTATTGGAGGTACTTTCTGACATCGGCAATACTGAGCACCAAAGGTGAAAGAGTATCCTTGGTCATCTCCGATGCTTCATTGTGTTGAGCTCATCGTGAATTTGAAAGGATTTATTGGGTCAGGCAAAGTGAAGAAGATGAGCAAATCATGTTAGTGTGGTTGTATATATTCACTGAAATAAAATAAAATTTAGAGACGGACAATATCCGTCGCTAAATGAATAAAATCCGTCGTTATAATCCAAAAAAATATAGCGACGGATTGATTTTCCGTCGTTAAAACTAAGATTTCGCATTTGTTTATTGTTTAAAATTTAGCGACGGACTCCGTCACTAAATATTTATTCATTTTTTGTTAAGACAAAATTTATTTGTTAAATTTAAAAAGAAAATAAGAAAATGAATCTTATATGGAGATGGATTCCGTTGCTAAAATGTTAATTTTTTTTAAAGAATTTAGAGACGGAATCCGTCTCTAAATCTATAACGTTTCAAAAAAAATTTAGAGATGGAAATTCGTCTCTAAATTAAATCTTTCTTCAAAAATTATTTAGAGACGGATATTCGTCGTTAAATAATATTTTATTTAAAAAATATTAATTATTAAATACTGAAATCAAAAAAAATACAGGTCCCTGTGTTATGTCTATTACAATCAAACTCAAACTAGATTCTAGTTCAAAATTTTACAATCAAAATACAAAGCGATACATAAAGGTCTTTAATGCCCGGTTAATCTAACATCTTGTTACTCGGGAGGGGTTGCATCGTCATCTGGTGGAGGAGGAAATTGAGGCAAACTGATCCCAGCCTATGCCTGGCAAGTTGCTGAAGAATCCATCCCCATCTTGACGAAGAACAGTGCCATTTGTCGTCGCAGCATGTTTGTCTCCTCTTGTTAGCTGACAACCGTCTGTTGGAGCGAATTGTACGCTTCCTGCTGTGTTTGAAGCATATAACTGTAGGTATGCTGTTGTGTGGCGACGGTGTCTGTGAGCTTGACGATTTTTTCTGGTAGACGATAATAATCCTCAGGCACAGAATGAGAAGACAGGGAATGAGTTGTCCTGGATGCCTGGCTGAGCACGGGCTTAGGATAGAATTGAAATCATAAGGAACTATCACAAGTATATTGTGACTGAAAAAAAAATCAAATCATAAGTTATAAACAAAAAAATGATAGAGAAATTGGAAATAATAATAATACATGTTAAAAAATTAAATTCAATATACATATCACTAACCAACCGAACATACGATCGCGCGTATTCGTCGGCACCTCTCCAAAATTGAACCAAGCATCCTTATAAAAAGCCTTGAATGATTCAGCACTTGTGTGGGCCATATCAGTATGATAAAACATGAAAGTTTACAATGACATACAAAAATAAATATGAAAAGAGACAATATATAAAAGATTATTAAAAAAAGACTAAAAATTTATTACCAATGGGTGTCTGGGTGCAAAGGAGTATGTGGGTCGACATCCGGAACCTGAGGAGGTGCATGAGAGATCGATGGTCATGACGTGGAAGTAGATGCACGTGGAGAGGACTCCTATACAGGCAGCGGAGGTGCTGGCTGCTCGTCATCCTATCTCATTCCAGCCATAATATCGAAATCTCTCAGCTTCTCTTCTTCATGAGGTGCTGCTCGAGACGTACTCTCTAAGCTCCTATCGGAGAGATGGTCTCGAGGATCACTACCTCATCCACTAACCCTCCCTCTGCTAGACCCGCTACGTGCACAACCCTCCCTCCGGGAGAGTCGCTACGTCCACTAGATGACATCTGCAATATTAAAAAAAAAATTAAGTTGGGATACGTTATATACTATTACTGTCATTATAAATTTTTTTGTAATATTAATTCTGTCCATTAAAATATACGAATTGCTCTTGTAAAAACCTTTAGTTGTCCCCCTCGTCACCGTCGTCTGATTCCTCCTCTTCATCCTCATATCCTTGCTCATTATTATCTTCTATTTCTTCTGTTTCTGTTTCTAATTCAACTTCTTCCTCTTCTGTCTCTTCCTCATCATCTCTTTCTTCTTCTTCTCCTCCATCTTCTTCTCCTTCCTCAGCTCTTTCTTCCATCTCATCATCTTCTTCATCGTTGATCACATCTTCTTCCTCCTCTAATGCTTCAAGGAGAGTAGGATTGACATTCGTATCCTCTTGAAAAGCTTCTTCCACTGCTTCAGGGATGTCGATTGTCGATCTCGATTTTGTTTTGAACATTGTCCATCATTTATTTCGTTGGGCTAAGTATCCTGGATAAGGAGCAAAATACACTTGAGTGGCTTAAGTGGCGAGCACAAAAGGATCATAGAGACCTCTATATCTACTCGTCCGATCAATATCAATAAGACCATAGCTAGGGTATACCCTCAATCCCGAGACCGAGTCAAACCAGTCACATTTGAACAGAACTGTTTTCAAACTTCCATAATCAACATGAATGTAATGTAGTTCGACAATGTCAACAAGAATGCCGTAGTAATCAACATCGTCATCCCTTTTTACGCACACCCCCCAATTAGCCGTTGTCTTTCCCTTACTGTACGAGTGTGTGTCGAAAAGAAAATCGTTGACCACATATTGTTTGAACTTCTTTACATAAAGCGCTGGGCCAGCTGCAATTGCCTTGATAATGTCGTTGCTCATGAGGTTTTGAACTTATGAGGAAAAAACAGTTTGTGAGATTTCTTTCTTTGCATTATGCTTTCGCTAAAATCAATGGAACCTTCTTATATGTTCTTTCAACCAAACCGGCCAAATATGACAAGCATCTGTTCATGCTTTTGCTGCTGTGCGAACACAACCTCTCCTCACCATCTCATCCTCGAATAACCTAAGAAATAATGAACTCATTGTTTTTATATGATCGTAAATCCATACAGTAAGTACTACTATATGTACCTCTCAAACGGTGAAACAATCTCGCAATTGCCAAGGATATATCTATGAGCTGTCTCGACATCTTTTTCAACAAGTGTCTCTCTCTTCAGTGCTCTTTTCTTTTTCTTTGTCCTTTTCTTGCTCGGAGCATATCCCCCGTTGTTGCGAAAGAGATCTGGGAGGATTGGATCCTCGTCATCATTATCTCTTCTAGCACAACGAGGAAGATCATTGCCCTTCATGTCCACAGTTTCTGGAAAATACAGTTCTGCAAAGTTGTTAGCTGCCTTCAAAAGATATGCTTCGCAAATTGAACCCTCCACGTGCGCTTTGTTCCTAAACTTCTGTTTCGGATGGAATAAGAACCTAAGAAAATAATAACTGTGTTGGGATATTTTCACCGTCATAAATTATTGAGGACAAGCATAATATTCAGCATATTGCATTCTTTACCTTTTGAATACGTACATCCATCTGTAATTAACAGTTTCGGCTATTTTGGCTTCATATGATAGATGGATAGGAAGATGTTCTATGCAGTTGAAGAAACTAGGAGGCAACAATCTTTCTAACTTGCAAATAATCTCTGGAATGAACTTATCCAGTCGCTC
>JAOVYX010016027.1:0-25891 GCA_035668315.1 Drosera spatulata | reverse complement strand
AGTTCGCATGGGTAGTGCAACTATGATCCTCAACCCCCGTCCCCTTGTTATTAATCATTTCGAGATCACTTTCATTTATTTCCCATAAGGCTACATATATTATAAGGGTACATTCTATTTTATTTCAACCCCCAAATATCTCATCACATGTCAAACGTGATCGTTTTTGCACGTTTGACGAATTAATACGCGTTTAGGTTTAAAGTTCGGGGTTCGAAATTGTATTTCCCTTGGTCAAAAGGCCGTAAAAGGCGCGATCGAGCATATCGCCGCGACATTGGGCTGTCACGGCGAGGGCTAGCCAGACGGTGAAAAACTACCGAAAGTTTTTTATTTTTATCCTAGCCGTTTTCTGTTTTTTATTTATTTTTTTATTTTTTTGCCTGTGACCCAGTCGCGGGCGCGCTAGGCTTCTCCCTCGGCTCGGCCGCGCCCCGTGTAGCGGGCGCGCCATGCTTCTCACTCGTCGCGGGCGCGACGAACCTCAGGGCAGAACCTCCAGGAAATCCTTTTGCCCAAATTCGGAACTCTCAAATCACGATTTTAAGCCCCCAAACCAATATGCACTTATCAAACACAGTATATACACCTCCCAAAGCATGCATGAACGTGTTTGAATCATGTGAATGTTTAAAAGAGGTGAATCGGACGAGTGTGGTTATCTCGAACGTGTTTGATTTTCTTAAACGCACGAGCTCACGGATTGATTCGTTGGCGTCCCCTAGCCGTGCTGCCGATGCTGAATCCTCCTCCCCGGCTTGCTGCTGCCTTGCCTTGATGATGGTGCGTTGATGGTGATCAAGATGATGGAAGGTTAATGATGTTGATGAAGGTGGTTGATGCTTGATGATGATATTGATGATGATGATGCCCTGATGGTGGCTGCAGGAGAATTTGGCCGGCTGCAGGAGAGGATGATGGTGCCCGGCAGAGGTGAATGGAGGTGGGTGAAGTGGTGAAGTGGTGAAGTGGTGCGGGAGGTTGGAGTAATGGAGGAAAGAAAGTGGAGGGAAAAAAAAAAAAAAGAATTGGTGAGGTGGGTTTAAACCCACGTTTCGTCCCATGAAACATCTCGTTCACTCCATTGTTCTCTCAAATTTCGTAATATTAATCCGCGAAAAATCTATTTTCATCATTAGATTTATCCCGTGTATGAGAATATGACTTTCCGAGTCATAATTCGTTGTTTTTGGGATTAAATCAATAATCCTTGCGCGTAACGTTTATAACGTTATAACGTAACGTTATTTGTTCGTAACGTTTATTGACGCGTTCAACTAATCATCCCAAAATATTTCTTCGTCATATTTGATTTAATTAATCAAATATTTTCTTAAATTTAAATATATAACCTTTTGGTACGATTTATTTTAAAAATCGCAACGTTATATATTCGTCTCAAAACTCCCAAATTTCTCGGATATTATAATTATTGTCCCGTCGCCAACTCAAACGGACTACTTACCGTGGCCTTCGGTTTTTATAAGTTAAAAGAGAATTGGGCAACATTGAGCAACTTCGTCCAATCTCGTTGATTGGCCCTCACGTAGTGCCTCAGATAAAATTCCAACAAAGCATTCATCCGTTCGGTTTGGTCGTCGGTTTCGGGATGAAAGCTGGTAGAGAAGTTGAGATCCGTCCCCAAAAGTTTGAAGAGCTCCATCCAAAACTTGTCCGTAAAGCGAGGATCTCGATCGCTCACTATGCTTCTAGGAACTTCCCAATAGTTAGGAAGAGACGAGCCGCTTCTTCGGCTTTGCAATCCGTCGGAACGAAAATAAATGTAGAATACTTGGTGAAACGGTCGACTACCACCATAATCGACCCACACCCCTCGGATTTTGACAAGGCGTATATGAAGTCCATGGAAACACTCTCACATGGCCCTGATGGAATGGGAAGTGGCTCTAGAAGTCCTCCCGACGAACGTTGCTCCACCTTGTCTTGTTGACACACAAGACATGTTCGCACATAAGTCTCCACGTCCGCTTTCATGTTTGGCCAATAGTAACATTCACTTACTAAGGCCATAGTGCGATGCTGTAATACCCGAGAATTTTGGGTGTTTTGAGATGAATATATAATTTTAAAATAAATCGTGCTTAAATGTTATATATTTAAATCTAAGAAAATATTTGGTTATTAAATCAAATATGACGATGGAATATTTTGGGATGATAAGTTGAACGCGGCAATAAATATTGCGAACGAATAACGTTACAACGTTATAACGTTATAAACGTTGCGCGTAAGGTTTATCGATTTAATTCCATAAATAAGGGAATATGACTCGGAAAGTCATATTTTCATATACGGGATAAATCTATCAATGCAAATAGATTTTTCATGGATTAATATTACGAAATTTTGATGAATAATGGATTGAACGAGACGTATCGTGGGACGAAAAATGGGACAATCCCCACACCCACCTAAATTCCCACTCCCGCCTCCACTCCCACTCCACTTCTCCTACCTCCACTCCCTTCACCACTCACACCACCACACTCTTCCCTGCTTGCCACCAGCGCCATCATCAATTCCAGGCCGCCATCAATCTCACGATCATCATCATTATCAACAACATCAAGCATCATCTTCATCTTCATCGTTTCATCATCATTCCATCTTCACGATCATCACCACGATGACGTGAGAACAAGGGCAGCAGCGGGCCGGGAAAAGAATCAATGACAGCAGCTCGGATAGGAGACATCAATGGATCCATTCGTGTGATCGTGTGCTTAAGAAAACCAAACACGTTCGAGGTAACCTCACTCGTGCGATACACCTCTTTTATTCATTCACACGATTCAAACACGTTCGTGCATGTTTGAGACGTGTTTATGCTGTTTTTGATGTGTATATAATGCTTTGGATGCGTTGTGGTGTGAATTGAGGGATTTGGTATCGAACAGAGAGCTTTCCTGCAGGTTCTGTACAGAGAACTGTCGCGCTCGCAACCATCCTGGGTCGCGGCCGCGACGAGGGAAAAATTGGGATTTTGCTGCACAGTATCGTCGCGCCCGCGACGGGGGTCGCGTGAGGGCCTTTTGACGAGGAAAAATAATATTTCGTGCCTCGAACCTTAAACCTAAATGCGTATTTGAGATATATAACACATACGCATAGAAAAATAACGTCAAACGTGCATATACGATCACGTTTGACATGTGGTGGGATATTTGGGGTTGAAACGAACCAGAATACACCCTTATAACATTTATACCCTCAAGGAAAATAAATAAAAGCAACCGCTAAATGATTAATAAAAAAGGGAACGGGGGATGTGGAGCATAGTTTCACTATCCATGTGAACTAATGAAAAGCAAACGAATAAGAAATATCGCCTTCTTGAATTGATAGGGACGGCATTGACATCCGTTGTGGATCCGTTGGTTCGTTGGTCGTTTTCCTTAAAATTATTGAGAAGGTCGAATATGGTGTCCTTTCTTCGATCCATTACGATCATCTGTTTTCCTTGAGTAGCCTTGGTGGTTTGAGTTTGAGTCATTGCACTCCTGTATTATCATTTGTGTCATCGTCACGGGTGAAAATTAGGTAGAGAGCGATGGGCATCCCCATCCTCATTGCATGCATGCAGCGGCTTCTACGCCGTTGTGGCGGGGCCACGGGTTGTTCTCTGCAGGAAGACCCAAATTATCTCAATGCAGACAAAACGATACCTCACTGAATGCGCGCAAGAGGTGTAAGGCGACGCACAGTGTAGGCAGGTGCGAAAAACAGAACCTATTGGGTAGCCCGGCTGACGATTGACATTTTAACTTATCTCTGTACTCCGAGTCGGTCATATCCTTGGAGTTGTCGCTGTTTTTGTGTCGAGTCATGAAAAGAAGGAATGATTCTTAAAAACGATACAAAGCCATATAAAACAATGAAAAACGATGTTGTGTGATATGGCGCCCATATTTTCCTATATATATAAAAATATTTTAGGGACTTTCGACGGTCGTCATAGCCGTTAGCAGAAGTTCCCTGTAATTGGGATTCATACACCTGAGGTTGCTGAGCTTCATTAGCTCACGGTTATGTTTTTCAATTGCAGATATGCCCAAACAGTACGTGAAGCCTCTTAATGTGAGCTTGCTTGCATATAGACGAATCCATGTACTTCGGATATTACGGCAGATCAGATGTCTATGTTGTTTAAATGTAATAAACGATGTGCATAGCTTCCGTTTAAATGTTGAAACTAAACAGGTATTCGGGATTGCAAGCTATGACTGTGGTTACTTTTTGTAGTTTTCTTGATTTCTATACCCCTAAAACCAATACGGTTTGTTTAGCCTTGTCACGGACCGGGTTCGTGACGGCATAACGCTCACGTGTCTTCCGGCACGGAAAGTCGGGGGCGTTACAGATGCATCCCGGGATGTCCGGTCCATTGAGTCATGACACTCTCGAACGATCTCCTTCCTCAAGTTTCCTTATTTGGGAAGATAGATCCGTTTGTCCTTTGTGTAAAGAATGTCGCCTTCGAGTCAGAAGCGACGGGTCTTTCCCTCCTTGGCGAGTTGCACCACACTCCTCGTCGTTAGATCTTGCTCGAGCCCCTCCTTGATCCGCTCCAATAAAGTACTTTGGGGCCTTTATAGGGCCGCAAGTGCCGCCTTACGGCTTAATGTATCCGCCACTAAGTTTGCCTTCCTCGGTTTATAGGCAAACTCGAAGTCGAACTCCGCTAAGAAAACCTGCCATCGTGCTTGCTTCGGAGTCAACTTTCTTTGGGTCTGGAAATAGCTCATGGTAACATTGTCCGTCATGACCACGAACTTTGCTCCCAGTAAGTAATGCCGTCATGTTTGAAGACAATGCACCATCGCAGTCATTTCTTTCTCATGGACAGTGTAGCACCTCTTTGTATCATTGAGTTTTTGGCTCTCATATGCTATTGGATGTCCCTCTTGCATAAGAATTCCTCTAATAGCAAAGTCTGAGGCGTCGGTGTACACTTCGAATGGCTTGATGTGATCGGTTAGGCTAAGAACGGGCTTCTCCATTATGGCCTTCTTGACTTCCTCAAAGGCCCTCGAGCATGCCTCCAACCAAACCCAAGTCTTGTTCTTCTTTAAGAGATCCGTCAAGGGGGCAACCATTGCTGAGTATCCTTTTGCGAACTGTCGATAGTAGTTGGCTAACCCAAGGAATGAACGAAGCTCCGGAACTTTTGTTGGTGGTTCCCATTCTTGGATAGCCCGCACCTTGCTTTCGTCCATCGGCAACTTCCCGTCCTTGATCTTGTGCCCAAGGAAATAAACTTCTTGACGGGCGAATGAACGCTTCTCCCTTTTGGCATAGAGTTTATTACCCTCAAGAACCTTAAAGACTATCCTTAAGTGTTGGGCATGTTCCTCCAACGTGGTACTATATATGACAATGTCGTTCAAATATACCACCATGAACTTGTCGAGATAAAGATGGAAGATGTTCATCAACGTACAAAACGTAGCCGGTGCGTTTGTAAGGCCGAAAGGCATAACAAGAAACTCATACGAGCCATACCTTGTTACGTACGTCGTTTTGACCTCGTCTCCTTTGGTGATCCTTATTTGATAATATCCCGACCGAAGGTCCAACTTGGTGAAGTATCTTGCTCGTCCAAGTTGATCGAACAAGTCCGCAATCAATAGAATAGGATACTTGTTCTTGACGGTTACCTTGTTCAATTCTCGGTAGTCAATACATAATTGAAGAGAATCGTCCTTCTTCCTTTGGAATAACACGAGAGCTCCATAGGGTGCTTTAGAGGGTTGGATGAAGTCGGCATCCAACAACTCCTTTAATTGTTTCTGGAGTTTCTCCAACTCCGTGGGTGCTATCCGGTAGGGAGCTTTTGCGGGCAGTCGGGTACCCGACTCTAACTCGATTTTGTGATCCACTTCCCTTCTTGGTGGAAGCTTCTTCGGGAATTCCTTCGGCATGACATGGGAGAACTCCTCGAGCACTTGTGCGATCTCCTGTGGGACCTCTTCTTCTAATTGAGGGGCCTCGTCGACCTTCATTGTGGCTAAGAAAGTCGGTTTCCCTTACTTGAGACCCTTTGATAGTTGCATGACCGAGAGTACCTTCCCCTTGATCTTCTCTTGTCACTCTACCGGGATCATGTAAGCATCATCATCCTTTACTATGCACATGACACTAGCGAAAGGGATCGGAAATGCCTTTACCTTGTCCAAGAAATCGAGCCCAAGGACAAGAAGCTAATCATCCATATGAACAACCGAAAGATTAATTGTTCCTCTCCATTCTCCTATGTGTAGCCGCACGTCATGGGTTACACCATAGATTGGCTCGGCCTCTGAGTTTACTGCCTTGAGTAAGTTCTTCTCCTCGACTACTTGGAGACCAAGTCTCTTTGCCTCTTCCAACGAGACAAAGTTGTGTGTTGTCCCGGTATCAACCAGGGCTCGGGTTGAGTACGACCCGATCCGCGCCTCGATGCACATCAATCCTTTGGATGAAGGTTCCTCCTTCAAAGCCTTCACCGCATTGAGAATCCAAAGCGATCCCATCTTGGACGGGTTCCTCCTCTACCCGTACAGCCATCGTCGTGAGTGCCTTCTTCTTTGTACATTCACAAACGTAGTGAGAGTCATCACATAAGTAGTACTTGACATCTCCTTTGGACTTCCCCGCATCCTTGGAGTTGGTCTTGTTCCACCCTCGGTTGTCTCCCTTTCTTGATTCACCTTTGGAGGAGTTGGATGTTTGCTTGCCTATGTTCTCTTTGTCCCCTCCACCTTTCTCAAAGTTGCCCTTCGAACTTCTGCCCGACGAGACATCGTTCCTTTTGAAGTCAACGAGCGATTCTACCGCTGCTATGATGTTGGCAAGGTTTTGTACTTCGCGTCGTTGTAACTCTTGTTGAGCCCAAGGTTGGAGATCATCCTGGAAATAAACGAGCTTGTCGTCCTCCGACATGTCCCAAATTTGAAAGAGCAGCTCCGTGAAGCTCTTCACATAGTCCCGAACCGTGCCGGTTTGCCTTAACTTGCGGAGTTGCCTCTTCGCTTCATGTTGAGCATTCTCCGGATAGAAGTGCAACTTGAGATCTTTCTTGAAATCCTTCCATGTATCAAGGGTGAACGTCCCCGTTTAAATGTCATTATAGCGGCGACGCCACCACATTGACGCTGTGTCCGAGAGAAAGAGGGCCTCGGTCTTGATCTTCTTCTCTTCATCTTCGAACCCAACCTGCTCAAAGTATTGCTCCATATTGAAGATAAAAGTATCAAGTTCCTTGACATCCTTTTTTCGGAGAAAGATTTCGGTTTTGGGTGGATCAAACCGAGTGCCCCACCCCATGTTAGGAGCGTGGTTCGCTATGATGACCTTGCATAACGTGGCATCCTCACGAATCATTTTAATCTCATCTTGAAGAAAGACCACAGTAGCACGAAGGCCATCCATTTGCTCTTGGAATTCTTTACGAAGATTGTCCAAACAAGCATTAAGGATGCCTTGCAACTCACCTTTGAGGTCTTCCTCCCGCGCCTCCATGGTTTCGTTGTTAGGAATATCATCTTCAAGCTGCTCCAACACCTTTGCCACGATCTCTTCTACCCGCGAGAATCGTGACTCCACGATCGCTCGGGCATCCTTCGATTTGCCCCTTTCCTTGCGCATGGTGACATTCATGGTGGCCATCTCCTCTCCGTGCTCGGTCACAATGCTTGAATCCATCTCTCGTACGAACCAAGGCTCTGATACCAACTGTCATGAGGATAGATTTTCGCTATCCGTACGGCACTCAAACTACTCACTCCTTCGCTTGAGTTCAGCCTTATTCGTCACCCAAAGGCCATACTTGAGAACGCAAGAGAGTTTGGACTTGGAAATAAGATTGTATTGAGAACACTTGAATACTTATAATGTATGTTTTTAGTTTGCAAGAATGAGATGAGATGATTTGGGCAAAAGGCCTCACCCCTATATATACATGTCCATGAAGAGTTTTGTACTTAGCATGTAGACTCTTCCCCTTTTTCTATGTACAAGAATTCTCTAGAACATTTCTAACTCTAGAAAATTTTAGAAAATTTCGAAGAATCCTAGAAAAATATGAAGAAGTCATGAAGTTTGTGGAGAATTTTAGAGAATTTTTCAATATCAACGTCTCTACTTAGCTTGTTCGTGACAAGCAGCTATCTTTGATTTCTTCTATGTGAAAAGAGTGTCAACGATACAGTTCCCTATGCTAATCGACATGGAAACTGGAAAGTATAACTAGCGCGTCTAGCCCGCAATGTCAAATGCCTTGTTTGGTAGGAACAAGATGAATTATCTCAGATTTTTGTGTTAATCCATCCTCTTGATTTGATATACTTTGAATTTGGTATGCTTGATAGTTAGGCATTTTTGTTTGGAATCCAAAAAATAAAAGTAGGTCGTAAGCCAGATTCTATTTCTGGCATTTAAATTCCCTTCATTCAAGTTTCATGTAATTTAGTAGTACTCTTTCTGTTTCAATATGCATGCAACAGTTTGACCATGCGTACTTGTCGGCGTGAACTTTGACTCGTTTTACAGAATAATCAAATATCATTTTTCGTAAAATTATCGTGAAACATCAATGATAATCTAAGTTGTGTACTTCAACGCTGTACTAGTGACATAATTTAGTTGCATCGCTATAATGAAAAATAAAACTTCCTCAAACTATGTGTTGAATTAAAAAAAAAAAAAGTCAACTTATTGCATGTGTAATTGGACATGGAGTATTTGATCAGGCACATAAGTTGACTTTGTGTATGTGATGATGTCGAAAAGAATAGATATAGTGGATGAATGGATGTTTGTTAGTAAATTTTAAGAAGAGCTGTGCTGTGTATGAGTAATTGAGTATGACCCTAAAAGAAACCTCCTTTGTTTTGGTCTGCCTTGTTCCCTTGTCGACTCAGAAATAAAGGAGGAGAAGAATAGACAAAAAGGTATAAAATGGACAACTGTGCTCTAGATATTGTATTAAGGTTGACCTTGCTCACTCCAATCAACTTGTAGGAGGACAATTGTTTGCGTCCACTTCCTCTGGCCTCCAGCTAATCTGATAAAAATGAGTGGCTGAATTCGTCTTAAGCTGTTTTGATTTGATCATCGTTCGTGCATTTCTTTTCATTGACATTGTTATGCATTTCGAGATTGATCTTATCTCTTACCTGTTGCTTTTCCATAAATTGTGAGTATGAGATTATCTTACTCATTAAATAGCATTTTCTGGATTTGGTGATCCACTGATCTGTGTTGTGCAACAAATATGTGCTCTTAGTTGACTTTTTGGAAAAGGCTTTGCACTTGTGTCATACTGGATTCTTGCCTTGCATGCCTTATGTAATCCAGCAAGGTGTCTACAATTATTAGGTTATATAAAGTATAGTTTTGATTTGAGATGACATTATAAAGCTTTGTAAGGAAACTATTCGAGCTGAATTAGAATTGTTAAATCTTCTCAGCATTTAACCTTGTTTCCAATTAGTTAGTCGTGGATTCAGCTGGCTCGATAATTTAGCATCATTTCACGTCTTCTCGATGATGACACACATTTGCTTTGAAATATGATCATAAATGTGTAATAAGTTCATCCTTGTGCATCCGACAACTGATAGCAAGAGGGTTTCTAGAGATAGCAAAATTTTGGTACATGAAACAGCTGGGCGTCGAGCCCTGGAAAACGAACTTCCTATTTTTCTTTTCATAGGGGAACTACTTAATTGACCATCTAGAATCTTTACCACCCAGAGAAATATCGATGGGCCGAAAGAGACACCAACTTCCCTATTGGTGTCCACTCTGAAGCTCCATCAATCTTTTTCCAATTGTGATTTGAGATTTTCGTATCTTCATAACATAAATAGAAAAGGTCGGCTTTGAGGAAAAAGAGATTTGATAGCACTGTTATTTTGTGCTTCTTTTCCACATGCCGACCAAATCGGACAGGAGAAAAGGAGGACAATTTGAGTAGGAGCCGGCCAAGAATTTATTTTGAAAGGGACCCTAAACGAGAATTTGCTCATTTTGGATTGACGAAATGTGTTCTGATGGGCTAAAGATGTGAAGTTGCATGTCTAGATCACAGTTTTGGTCCTCAACTTCTATTTTACCTTTATGCAACTCTAAAAAGGATGTCGTCATTGCGTATTCAGTAGGTTAAAAGAGGCACAGAACAAACCAAAAAATAATTCCAAGAAAATCTAGAGGCCCAGAACCATTTTGCCTTAGATGTACTAATATGTTTTCCTTGGCATTAGGGTCATATAGTGTGATGAAGAAGGGATAATCATACGCACATATGGATATTTGACTTCAAGCTAGCTGCTAGAAGACATACGAATGGCGTCTAGAAGACAAGAACCCTAGGTTGAAGTTGTTGTCGCAGGGATACACTGTTTTGTGTTGGCAATCCATCTGAAGTAGTTAGTACTAAGTTTCTGGGACTAGCTAGCTTCTTGGGAGAGAGGGTGAAAGGACCCTAAAAATTTGCTGGAAGTGAGAAACTGGTTTTAGCGTTTATGCAACCCGACTTACTGAAACAATGCATGTGAATAAGGTGATCGCTGATCATCTCTTTCTCACGAATCAAGTGTGCCGAACTAACACGAGTACAACTAACCTTCAAAAGAAAGGGAAAAAAAAAACACCAACACGAACACAACTTTGAAATAAAGATTGTGCATGTCGTCAACCATGATGATTATAGTGCTTGTAATGGTTACAGAATTGGATGCATGATCTCAATTTGGCACTCCAAGTACATGCATGTTATCAATGTGCGCAATTTGAGTGTCGCTGATCACATTGATTTCTTGAGAAAGTCAAGCATGAGTGCATATCTCTCATCTGTGCACTATTGGGAAAAATCCTGTAGTTTGACTTTGTACTATTGCACCAGTTACATATTTCCTCTTGTTGAGGCACAAAGACAAAAGAATAAGGGCAGGTATGAAAATGATGCGAATAAAGTAGACCACTATATATATCGAGGTCATAGGCTGCTGTATAAATCAACATAAAACTAGGGATTCTGGCAGAGACGAAGTGCATGTAAACGTTTGAGAGAATCATGAAGAATCCGATTGCAGTCCTGTCTACCCTCTTCTTCCTCCTCTTGGTATTACCTCTCATTGGATGGAAGCGCGAACCCTGAAACAGATATACCATCTTGTACTTTTTTAGAAGTGCAATTTTCCGCCACGATTTTTATTAGTTCTTTTGATATTCTTGTTGTCTATTATAATGACTCTAATACTCTTGTTCTGAAATCTGGAACAGCTAGTGAGCCCGTTCAATGGAAGACAAGGCCCTGAAGACTTTTGGAAGTCTGTGATGGCTGATCAGGCCATGCCGGGAGCAATCAAGGGGATGCTGAAGAATTCTCTCAAAATTGATGCAGAGGTTTCATCTGCCAACAGAATTCAGGACCATGTCAACAAGAACTTTGACACTAAGGGTATTGCTATTATCTATCATCATCAGACGGATAATGGAGGATAGAAGTCGAAACCTTAGCTAGATATCAGTCTCATATAGCCTCTTCTGAAAGCAGTAGAGGGGATGGTTGTCAGTCACGCTGCAAGTATCCGAATGTAGATGGCCATCATATATGTTTGGAATGAATCTATGAGTTGCGTGTAATTACTTGTTTGACTGCCATTTATGCTTTGGATCCTATGTATTGTATGTATGAGAGGCTGTTCTTCAGCTCTTGGGGTTAATCGCTCGATTCCTTGTGTTCTAAGTGTTACTCCAATAGTTAAGGTGATGCTATGTTTCAACAAGTTGAATACCTACCTGCAAGCATTGCCCTTGTTTTGTCCTTTGACTAAAGGAAGACTAAAATTGGATGCAGAACCCTCTTTTTTAAGTTTCATATTAGAGTTAATCACTCACGGTAAGTTACATTGAAAATGATACAATTGAAGTGTTGAAAATTAGACTTAGTCATCACATAAATTGCATGGTCGCTAAACAATAAATATCATGAAATGATTTTTGACACGTTGATTGTATCGTTTCCAGTACCTTCCCCTAGCCGATGGCTAGTGGCTCAAATTCTTGGGCTGTTATCGTAGATGGAGTCTAAGGTCTACCACAAAAGTTAGATTCGAACACATTACTGGGATCGTATCAACAGTAGTTATAATTTTTACAAGGCTTGCCAATATCGAATCGAACAAGTTACCAAACCATGTTTCCATTATGGTAATCAAGTAACCAGAGGCTTTGATACTTTCCATACTTGATGTGTCGACCATGTGGTGGGCTGTTTCAATACTTGTTGAGAAGCTGACTCCCAAGATGCATCCATCAAAATAAACAATGTCCTTGGTTTGGGTCAACGCCAAGATGTCTACTTAGTGCAACAAGATAATGCTAAATCTCATATTGTCAATGCTAAATCTCGTTTTGTCTAGTCTAAGAGCACTCGCAAGCAGTGTCTCTATATGAATTTTTATTTTTATATATAGAAAGTTTGTTTAAAAATAGATCACGTATCAGATTTTTTATCTTTATCTTTATCTCTATATGATTCCTTATATTTTATATTTTTTCTATATTTGAAAAACCAAAATTATATTTTCTAAACTTTTTATTCCATTAAAATAATACAAAAATAATATTTTTGTGATAAATGACCTAATTTATAAAATACAAAAAAGTATAAATATTTAGTAATTTAGTTATTTTAGTTGAAATGAAATGAAATAAAATAATTATTAAAATTAAAAAATTATTAGAATATTATAGAATATGTTACTTGAGGTTTATTAATTTGAATATATGAAAATTAATATATGAAATCGATATAAGGAATCTATTGGATTACTGAGTTAAAAACTGGATCCTTATAGAAAGAGAATGACACTGTAACACTATTGATGACCATAAAAATAATAATTATATTTATCTTTTAATTATTATTATAAAGATATGGGGTAATTAACAATAAGAAAATTTAGGGATATCATGGAGATATAAATCTTTTACATAAGATATCTTTATTTTCATTTGTAAGACATTGTCCAAAATATCTTTATAGGAAAATTTCCTAGAAGATAAGACTATCCTCATATCATGTAAAAATTATACATATAAGGGGTCCAAGACATAACCCCCCAACTTCAGAATTCCACAATCAGATATTCCATATACAATAAAATATTGTTATTATTGTTTTCTCTTTTGTCTTTTAGTCTTGGCCATCGTTACACAATCTTATAACCATTATCATCAAGAGATCGTCGATTCTTAATCGTTCGATCTCATAATTGTTTTTCATATAAATAATTATATTTTAAAAATAAAAATAGAAAAATTTAACGAATAATTTAAGTTGAGTGGGAATTGGGATACCGGATCAAAGGCGAGTATTAGGTAACCCATGTAGTCGATAAGGCACATCTCAACTCAACTCCATTTACATTATTACAACCAATGAACTAACTTATCTTACGTCTGCAACAAAGTTGTTTTTTACATGCTTTTGATATTGGAGATGTATAGAACTTAATGATAAGAACTGAAGCTTTAAGGGATTTTAACTCTCACTTACAAATGACCCATTAAACCGTAATTCCCAAGGCCAAACTTTCTAGATCAAACAACTATGGATATTAATTAATTCTTCAGAGATAAGATTTCTATTTGGGTCCCACTTTTACTCTTATTGATAAATTGCTTCATTAGAATGCACAATCAATAATATTTCATCCGTTTCAAATTAATTACTAATGTTTAATTTATTTTATTATTTAATAAGTATTTTTGAAGAGCTTTGTATGTCGTCTTAATGACATAAAAAAAATCACACTATTAACGTTAAATTGAAATATATAACTCAAGTCATCATTAGTGTTTTACGATAATTTTCTAAACAATGATATTCGATTATCCTACTACGCGAGTTAAAATTCGCATCGATAAATACACACAATTAAAATGTTATGATTATTTTTTAAAAAAATAATAAATAAAAAGATCGTGTGACAGACTGTTCTGTTTTATTTTTTGTTATCATGTGTTCATCAACATTAGTTAGTGTTTTTTCTACAAATGTATCACCGGAAAAACATAAAAATGCACCAAACTTACTGCGCACTGATCGATTTCATTTCAGACTACACATGAGAAACGATACGCCATATTTCAGACTCCTGTTTTAGTAGCAAGGTATTTCGATGAAGCTAATTTCAGATTTCATTCACGCACAAATTAGAGTCAAACTGGCCCCAAGTTCATCAATTTGCACAGGAAAGACGGTTAAAAAGGAAAAATATAATTCCAGAAAATGGGAAGGGAGACGAAACGAGTTCAAGTGGTGCGTGCACACGCTCAGACTCAGCCCTCAGCACACCAAACCAAAACCATCGATCCACGCCGGAGATGGAAGAGAAGCGCCGAGACAACGGATCTCAGCCGCCGCCACCGCCGCCGTCGTCGAAGCTCTCTGGTGGCGAGAACTCAGCCGGAGAACCGGTGGTATCCCGTCGACGCGGCGGATCTGTGAAGCGGAAGTCCAACGCCTCCTCCGACACATCGCCGGCTTCGTCGACCCCTCTCAAGCGTCAGGCTCGCGAGAAGCTGCTAAGTTCCGCTGCCATCGCTTCCGCCCACAATGGGCCCCTCACCCGCGCTCGACAACTCTCCGATAACTCCTCCACCCCCTCGCCTCTCCGCTCCCTCAAGGATGACGCCACAGGAGCTCTTTCTCAACCGGATGCAGCTGCCGGAGCCTCCTCCATGGACATCTCTCTTCGAAAGGAGGAATTGGAGGCCATGGAGGCTCAATTCGATGCTCGCTTTGAGGCGATTCGATCTCGCCATGCCAATGCTCATGTCGTTCCTGTTCATACTGGTGAGGAATTATACTAGTATTCGTTTTTGTTGGATTGGCTCGAACTTGACGAATTTCTTTCTTTGTTTTAGCTGCACATTTCTTGTTTATTGTTCTCAGTTTGCTTGATTTAGAGATCAGGGTTTCGATTTAGATATGTTTTGTGCAAGGATAATCCCCTTTGCCTTCATTTTAAGGAAATTGAGGTTGTCATCTCAATCTTCTTCCCTTGTGTCCCTTAAATGCAATGGTAGTGGTTTTCACGTTTAATATCTATTCAAGTGTAAGTTTTTGTCATCTTTTAGCAGGAGGTATGTGTAGTTCAACTTGTTCATGCGTTTGATGGGTAGAAGACCTAGAGATAGTTCATTCGATTAAGCTCAATCTAAATCACAAACCATTAATGCTACCTCAGATGGATTTGGAAACATTAATGTTAGGTGAATCATGATCAAGTGCACGACCTCTATAATGGAAACATGAATTCTATTAAGTTAAATTTGGAGTTAAATTGGAGAGATAATTTCGATGTGTTCTTGGAATCGATTGTTTCAAGAATTCTTTTTTTTTTTTCTAACAGTGTTATCAGTTATAATATTAATCCATGAGTGTGAGAAGAGAGGTTCAGAGATTCTCCCTTGTTCAGTCAGAAGACAGATTCTATTACGGATTTGAGATTACTTTCTTACCTCTTTTGACCCGAGGTCCCTCCGCAAAAAAAGTGAGGAGAAGGGAGGAAACTTTAAAGCAATTAATACAGCTGGAAAGTTTATGAAGAATTTGCATAATAATTAATTTTCCGTGAAATTTGCTCCTGATTGTTTTTGTCGGTGTAGGTTGGTTCAGCTGGAAGAAAGTTCATCAGATAGAGAAGCAAGCTTTACCTTCTTTTTTCAATGGAAAATCCGAAAATCGGAACCCAGAAAAATATATGGAGATACGAAACTGGATCATGAAAAAGTTTCATTCCAACCCAAACATTAACATCGAATTAGAAGATCTATCAGATTTTTCGGTGGGGGATCTTGATGTCAGGCAAGAGGTTATGGAGTTTCTGGATCATTGGGGTTTGATTAATTACCATCCATTTCCACAAAAAGTTGCCGCAGATGCCAGTCCCAGTAATGATAGAGGAAACGATACGACAGAAATTGGAGACTCATTAATTGAAAAGCTATATCGGTTTGAAACTGAGCATTCTTGTCCTCAGATAGTTCAAACTGGAAGCAAATTAACTCCTGCCATTCACGCCAGATTGTTCCCCGAGTCTTCCATTGCCAAAGAATTAGCAAAGCAAGAGGGACCATCTGTGGGTTATCATTGCAACTCTTGCTCCGCTGATTGCTCTCGCAAGAGATATCATTGCCAGAAGGAGGTCTTTTATTCTGATTACTATCTACATATATTGACAGATAACCTGATTTTGTTTTATGTTCTATGTTTCTTGAAGCTATTCCTTAGAACAAGAAACTACATAGTCCATGTTGTATAAATCCATATGCCCTTAATTGAATCATTTTAGAATATTCTTTACATAAATTAAATTTTCAATTTGCAATGCCTAAATTCATCAAGTTGTTGCTTTCTTCTCTGACCCTCATTCAGGACGTGACATGTCATTGCAGTATTATGCCTTTTAACTTTAATCAATACAGTGCTATTTAAACTTCACGAAGTGGAAATGTATGATTCTTTTTAACAGAATTGAACTTCTTTGTTGTAATATGCAGTCCTGTGATGCTCTTCTTTTTCTTTTTCTTTTTTGATGATTTTTTCTTGCAGGCAGATTTTGATCTATGCTCTGAGTGCTATAACAATGGGAAATTTGGTTCTGGTATGTCCCCTTCAGATTTCATTCTCATGGAGCCTGCTGAAGCATCTGGTTCAGGTAGTGGGAAGTGGACTGATCAGGAGACCCTCCTCCTTCTCGAAGCATTGGAACTTTACAAAGAAAACTGGAATGAGATAGCTGAGCATGTTGCTACTAAGACCAAAGCCCAGTGTATATTGCACTTCCTTCAAATGCCAATCGAAGATTCTTTCCTAGACTCGGGCAGTACGGTCAAAGAAGGTCTTCGGGAAAATGCTTCTGAAGCAGCCGAGAGTAACACAGGTGTGCGAGAGGTTCAATCTGATTCTTCTCCGGTGAAATCTTCAAAACTAGAAGATTCACCAGATGCAAATGCTTCTGAGGGTACTGTTGAAGATGTTGCACTTAATATTCTCAAGGAGGCTTTTGAAACCATGGGCACTCCGCTTGCTCCTGAGCACAATCTCTCATTTGGTCAAGCTGGAAATCCTGTGATGGCATTGGTGAGTTTGGCTTTGTTGTAGAAGAATTTCGGTAAGCCAGTGTCAATAAGACACAGTAATGTAGATCAGGAAATATGGAAAGGTTAGGCAAAATTACCGCTTAAAGGCAATGCAAGGTTGGCCACAGAGTTTCAAGCTCTAGGATTCATACTGAGTGAGCATAACCTATGGGGATTGATGAATATAGGGAAGAAGGTGGTAAGGA
Source organism: Drosera spatulata (assembly GCA_035668315.1). NCBI lineage: Eukaryota > Viridiplantae > Streptophyta > Magnoliopsida > Caryophyllales > Droseraceae > Drosera > Drosera spatulata. The sequence continues at coordinate 8,525 of JAOVYX010016027.1, read as the reverse complement.
GTTATTAAGAGGGTGAGAACTTAAAAGTGAGGGGAACTTATAAGCCAACAACAAGGTCTTCCGTCTCGCGGACTGAATTGGGATTGCTATTTCCATGATTGGTTCGGTTCACCGGTTGAGATCTCTAACTATAAGAAGGGAGACTATAAAATAAATGACTGATTTGACTGATTTGCACCCTGATTCCTTTGTCTCTGTGCTTAAAGCCTTGAATCAGAATCGGATTTGCTCAAATCAGTGCGGTTCAAACGATTCGACCTTGAAACTGAAATGGACCGACTCGAAAATCCAAGGAATCAGCAGAACGTTTATGTTCTTCACGTCAGATCAAATTTTCTTTAATTCCTTCTAGTTTGGCAATGCATATTGACTAATTGTGCTCCTTGTCTAAGGGTGTAGTAGTTAGACATGCATGCATTGACATGGCTTGAAGATCGCCAGATGAAGATTATCATTGTTTTCATTGGTGATTCTTTTGACGCTGATGTTGTTGTTTGACTGGTGTTTGTTTCTCTTTCTCTCTATCTGTATATTATATGGTGCTCAGAGTCAACGTGGTGTTGAGGTTTTACTGGATTGGGTCAATGGATTCACATGTCCTATTCTCTCTGCCCATGCTGTTTCTACAGGCACTGTTTCTACTGCGGTTGGTGGGATCTGAAGCTGCTAATATGGCTGCTCGTAGTTCCTTAAAACTGATACATGGCACTTCTCCTGGCATGCAGTTAGCCACGAGGCACTCCTATTTTCTAGAAGATGCTGAAGATGATGTGATAGCTTCTGAAAGGTAGGTAGGCCAATATGTAAATAGATTTGGATTTGTGTAATGTACTGTCTCATGCAACTTAGTGGCTTGCAGTCCACCTCTGGACAAGATCGATCCAGAGGTCCAAGAGGAAATTGTGGAGGAGAACACTGAAGATAAAAACCATAACAAGGAAAACACCTCAAGACCAAATGAGGAACAATCATCCAAAGCCTTGTGCAGTGATGACTCAAAAACTAATGACTTGGATTGCAGAACCAGGGGATCGACCCAAGAAGGGCATTCATCAACAAAATCTCATCCTAATGTTGGATCTGCTTATAAGTTAGTAGCTGCCAAAGAACCTGAGAAAATTACTGAGGCGGGAAATAGGGTCATGGATGTTCCAGAAAATTCTGTTCAAGTTCCAAATTGCTTGGATGCTGCAGATAGTTCGCAGGTGAACATTGTCCTTTCTCCAGGTTCGGGAAAGGAACTAACTGATACAGATTCTGCAGTAAAACCTAGTGAATATTCTGTAGCATGTAAGGGTGCAGGATTGGAGTCGGATTCTGCTCTTCCAGACAAAGAACAGGCACAGGATCCAGTTGCAAGTGTTTCGGTGGTGTTGAATGCAGCAAAGGCAGGTTCGTTGTGATGCTTTTTGTTTTGTATAATCTTTTAAGACACAATGATCGGATTCCAGCAAAACCAAAAGTTAGCAAACGAGCCCCATTTAGCAGGTTCAGTGTTGTGCCTTTTGACCTCATGCTTGGTAAAAATATGCTCCTAAACTTGGTGAGAAGCGGATTTATGTCTCGTGGTAGATGGATGGGTTAGTGACGTTTGTCTTCTGCTGCCTGCATTGATTTTTGTCAATACATTTAAAGTAGTTTCTTTCATATCCTGTAACTGGAAATTTCATGATGGCTTTGCCAGACCGTTCAGCAGTAAGCTGCAGCATTATTCCTTTCTTCTCAAATTTTCCCTGGTAGATAGCATGGATCAATGCAAGAACTGTCAGTTCTTTGTATTTGTATGTTTGGACTCGAATGCGAGTGAATGGGTTTTGGTTGGGCAGATAGGTTCAAGTTCAACTGTTCCAGAAACTTTTCTGATGAATTGACTCTAATATTCTGCTCTTTCCTGTCATTCGCAGTGGAAGATAAAAGTGGAGATGCTAAAATCAAGGATTTGAATCATGGAGACGAAAAGGAGGAGGTTAAGGATAATCACAGCATTGAGAAGTTAAGAGGTGCTGCAATTTCAACTGTTGCTGCTGCTGTGGTGAAGGCAAAGTTACTGGCAGAACAGGAGGAATATGAGATCAAGCAGCTTGCTGCGGTCCTTATTGATAAGCAGGTATTCTTACTGCTGAACACTCAACTTTCTTATCCAGCACCAAAAGACTCGGGGTCCGTGAGTTGAGGATGCATACGACCTTACCTTGCAAATGGCGAGGTTATTTCCGTCAAGAATTAAATTTATGACCGAGACAATCTTGATGATAGCATCTGATCCTCAGGTTGTTGCAAAAAGAATATCACTTTCAAATTGTTGCGAGATGTTATTTCTTGTTCTTCTGCTTTTTGTGAGGTGGTTCTTACAAGCTGTCCGAACATATGTAGCTAAGAGTTTTGACTGTGGAATTGCAGCATACCTCATGCTCCTTCATGTTCCTTTGATCAAATTCCTTTTTGAACACTGCCTAGCGTATCATGTCCTCAGTGTATTTATTATTGTGAAAGAATTTTATGTAGCTAGTAGTTTCTGTCTTGATGTTTTGTTGGGCTCAATTTTGTTTGCAGCTGCGCAAATTAGAAGTGAAGATGAGTTTCTTTACTGAAATGGAAAATGCAATCATGAGGGTCAAGGAACATTTAGACCAGTCAAGGCAAAAGCTCTATCAAGAACGAGCGCATATAATTGCAGCCCGACTTGGCTTAGCAGGTTCTTCATCTAGGCTAATGGCACCATCAACATCAACTAATAGGATGGCCGCAAATTTTGCAAACTTAATGCCAAGGCCCTCACTGCCGATGAGTATGACTGCTCAAAGACCGATCTCTAGACCTGTCACAACATCTGCTCCTCCTTCATCGGGCGCCTTTGTTCCTTCAGTGGTGGCTGGGCAATGTGCCTTGCAGTCTTCAAGCAAATAACCCGTCATTTCAGGATCTGCTGACAACGGTAAATTTTGCTGTGTAATCAAACTTTCACCATGCTGGAGGGCTGACTCTGACGGTCAGAGTCCCCTAGTGAGTGCCAATTTAGCTCTCTATTAATTTTGATCGATTACCATGATTACTTTTACATGTCTGCAGACTCTTCCACCAAGGTATTACAAAGTTGACTGGTGCATGCTTCTAATGGCGTAATCAGCAAATGAGTTGACCTAGCTGAATTCTTGGCAGCAGTGAGTAGTCCTAGAATTACTGTCAGCATGGAAAGGGTTGGTTGTGGGTTATTGTTGCTGTCTGCTATATCAAGTTACTCCAAAATGTTTGCTGCCATGACAATTCCTTTCGGTCTGCAAAATACGTGAGGTCACCATGGTTACTGGTCACTGCGTTAAACACGGTTGCGATTTTCCTATGGAAAAACGTCCTCAGTGGCTAATCACCTGAGGGTGTTCCTTGTTTGAAATTAGGCACACCGTTGAACCTTTGGTGCACAATTTATTTTATTTTATTTATTGATTATCTACGCGTTTTCTCATAGTTCTGTATATCTCCTAAAGAAATATTTTCTTGAGGCTATTCGACCTGTGTTATTATTGGTTTCTTGAGTTTTCTGTCTTTAGTATTCTGAACTAACTGCTATGACTTGGTTGAATTTTCCTCTGTGAACTGACTAATTCCTCCTTTATGTACTTTTAGACACAGATCCATCCCTACCGTCGAGGATAACAAGAGGAACATTGAGATACAGTCCTGCCCATCGAGGATAATTATAGCATTTTCTGTATACAGCATATAGAAATTTATGGAGCTGGAGCGGGAGCGCTAAGATTTTGTAATGTGCCAGTCGCTTGAGACCCAGTGAGCAAGGTGCCAGAGTCTCTGTCAGAGAAGGTGGTGTGTATATTGAAAAGCAAGCAGTTCGGCTGGTGGTAGGTAGGCCATCCCTTGTTTTAGATCGCCAGCGGCTCCAATATTTTGCTGGCTTATCAAGTTGGCTGTGATGTACTGTTGTAACTTCTTTGACAATATCCGACTGGAATCAGGTTTATGGATGCCAAAGGGATTCAGTTATTTATATGAAAAAAGGATACTATCCTGTTTCTATATTCTGGACATATCGTTTCAGGCATGGTCTATTGCATTTTAACATGTAACTTTGCTTTTTTGGAGGCGCCAGTCTCTCATTTTATTGTACAGATGCTGATGCCTGAACTTCCACAGTTCGAACGAAGCATACAATCAGGTGAAATGGTGCTTCAGCAGGATGTGTTTCAGAGGGAAAAATTCTTTCTTCTAACTGAATTATTTGACAGGCATCCTGAGGCTAGTTTTGCTTTCCCTTCGGCATGCTTGATTAAATCAATGGACCAGCAACCATTAAAATTTATCGGGTTTTATTTATTTATTTATTTACTTTTATTTTTATTTTTATTTCCATTTGTGGGAAGTGAACCTTGTTCTTATCGGTGAAAGAATTGGCCTGATGACTGCTGAGAGAGAGAGAAGCCATCAAATCCAGCAAAGCTCCTAAAGAGTAGGAAGTTGAATGGAGGGGGAAAAGGCAACGAAAATGAGGCATCTTTTTACTCTTGCCTTCCATGTTTCTGCACTTCTCTCCCACAGCTTTCTCTCCTTTTTCTCATCACAATCATAGTAATCATCATTGTCTCAATCATTCTCATTTTGTCATTGTGCACGACAGAAAGCTCAGTTTTTTTCAATCTATGATATGTTGATATGCATGAGTGAGGATCTGTTGTAAGCTCAACTTCGCTTCTCTTCTTTACCTTCGTTGTGTGTGGATGCAAGAAGGGCCATCATCTGGAGGAGCAGCAGGGTCAGTGTTGCGAAACTGAAGATCAAATCCAGGAGAAGCCTCATAGCAATGGCGACATCGCATGAGAGCGATTCGCTATTGCTTGATTCAGATTCAAAATCACCCCCTTCATCTTCTTTTGATGATTCATCACTGTCCGAGCCTTCTGATCCTTCCAGCTCTCCGCCTCCAGACAGCCCCAGTGGCTCGTCTCCACCTCCGCCATCCGCTCCACCCCCGTCAGGCAAGGATCAAACCCCTCCTCCTTCGCCTCGTCTCACTCCTCCACTGCCCCCTTCTCACAAATCCCCGCCGCCACCCCTCAGGCCACCACCACCCCCAAAGTCCGGCGATGGCTCGCCATCAAGCAATGCCGCACTGATAACAGGAATCGCAGTAGGGGCTGGGTTGCTGCTGTTTGTTCTGGTGGCCTTTGTGGTGTCCTGCTGCAAGAAGAAAAAGAGAAGAAACCATGATCCTATGCACTACTACTATAACGATGCATCCACTAAAGGTATACCACTTTGCTAAAAGTTGAGAAATGTCTAGGAATGTTTTGTCATCTTAATAAGCGCAGTTCATCTTTGAGTTACTCAAGAAAAACCTTCGAATCATTAGAAGAAAAGAGTTAACCTGCCTTTAGATTCAACTACCGGAAAACTGACATTCTCAATTTCGACCTAACTTCATCAAGATGGATTAACAACAGGGTGCATTACGTATCAACAGTTTTTCTGAACCATTCTTGTGTAGGTGGTGAAAATTACAGCAATGGCCAGGCCAAAAACACCGACTGGGGAATGCCCCCTCGAACACCTCCTACGAACAATGAAGCGTACTCTTCAGGAGGTGTTCAGGGTTTAGGGACAGGGTGCATTACGTATCAACAGTTTTTCTGAACCATTCTTGTGTAGGTGGTGAAAATTACAGCAATGGCCAGGCCAAAAACACCGACTGGGGAATGCCCCCTCGAACACCTCCTCCTCACCCATCGCTCGCCCTTGGCTTGACCAAGAGCAGCTTCACTTATGATGAGCTAGCATCTGCAACATCAGGTTTCTCTGACGCTAACCTTTTAGGCCAAGGTGGGTTCGGATTCGTGCACAAAGGAGTATTACCGAATGGGAGAGAGATAGCTGTGAAGAGTCTCAAGTCAGGTAGTGGACAAGGGGAGAGGGAGTTTCAGGCAGAGGTCGAGATCATCAGCCGGGTTCACCATCGACACCTTGTGTCCCTTGTTGGTTATTGTATTGCTGGAGGACAGAGGATGTTAGTTTATGAATTTGTTCCCTACAACTCATTGGAGTTCCATCTTCACGGTAATAAGCTGAACATGCCTTTCTATATTAAACCAGCGCTCTCTCGCATATATTCCTATGGACTATTCCCTATAATTTATTGTATAAACAGGAAAAGGTCAGCCCAAGATGGATTTCTCAACAAGACTCAAAATCGTTCTTGGCTCTGCCAAAGGTCTAGCATACCTTCATGAAGATTGTAAGTGAATACTTGTAATATTTCCTCCATTCTCAATTTCTCAAAGCTGATCCGCTGATGTAGATCTCGACTTTCAGGCCATCCACACATTATCCACAGAGATATCAAATCTGCCAACATTCTTCTCGATCATAGTTTTGACGCCAAGGTATGTAGAAACATGAAAACAGAAAATTATAACCCAGCAGTTAAATTGCTGGTTGCTTGAAGTTGAGTACTTGTTGGAGCTTGTAGCTAATTCAAATCAAACAATACTAAGGTCGCAGATTTTGGTCTGGCAAAGCTGTCGCAAGACAACTTCACACACGTATCAACACGAGTCATGGGAACATTTGGGTACCAGTATCTCTTAAACCCTTCACAACAATGTGCTTACCTGTTCATTTCCTTTGACTCCAGTATAATTTTTTCCTATGTTGGACGTGCAGATACCTGGCGCCAGAATATGCAGCAAGCGGCAAACTAACTGAGAAGTCTGATGTGTTCTCTTATGGTGTTATGCTTTTGGAATTAATTACTGGGCGGCACCCAGTTGACCCAACTGGCGAAGATGATGGTTTAGTTGGTTGGGTAATTTCGGCTTCATCACTTGCATGAGTTCATCATCTGCATAGAGTACTGTAGAGGGCCTTGACTGAAACCAAGTTACAGATAGATGAACCTGACTCTTGTTGTTTTCCCTTTTCCCTGCCACTTGTTCATATGTGTTGCTCGAACATAACAGGCAAGGCCTCTTTTAAGCCGCGCTCTAGACGAAGGTAACTTTGAAGGGTTGGCAGATCCACGTTTGGAAAACAATTTCAACATCCAGGAAATGATACGCATGGTTGCTTGTGCTGCTGCTTCCATTAGGCACTCTGCCAAAAAACGACCAAAAATGAGCCAGGTATCAAATAATGAACTTTTGAAGCCAGGGTAAAATAGGTAATCAGTAATCATATTCATCAGGTGAGAACTTGAGAGGGGTGCCGTTTTTTCATGATACATATTGTGCACGCACTGGAAGGCGATGTCTCATTTGATAATCTGACCGAAGTTAATAAGCCTGGAAGCAGTTCAATCATAAGTTCGAACGGTTCTGAACACGAGCTGAGCTCTTACAATAATGACATGCAAAAGTTCAGGAGAAAAGGAATGAACAGCCAGGAGTATGCAAGCAGTGAACACGGCAATGCCTCCAATTCGGGTGTCGAATCGCCTGGAACTTTGACAAATGAAAGCAGGACGAACAGCCCGGCACTGGGTGCAGGCCATAATTTCCTATGATCGAATGGCGATCAATTGATCTTAGTCCTTGCATTCGTTGTCATCAGGCTTTTAGGGACACTAGCGAATCTTCTTTTTCTTGTTTATTCTTCCCTTTTGGTGGTGCTAGACCGACACTCCATATGTCATGAGAGGATCCCACGGAAAAGTCATTGGTAGGACAAGTCATTTTGGTTGGAGGTCTTCTATTCAATTCATTACAGGAAATTCGATAATGCAGTAGTGGGATTTTTTTCTTCACCATGTACACCTGAATCATTTAGAGCATTTACCGTTTGAATAGCACTGTCTGATTTCAACAGCTAAATCGGGAGGCACATAAAATTATGTTCCGGTTAATTCAAATTTTTTAAGACATATAAATCAAAACCAAATTTGCATTAAACTTCCAACATGATACGTTTCCAACACCACAGCAACAAACATAACTCATAATATATGACAAACACGATACAATCACGGTGGCATTTACAGATCATCACTGTATACAGTGCTACAGGGCTAAATCAGTCAAGGATTCCCATGAGAATCACATAGATAAGTGCAAGGATAATTAAAATCTACAGTTGAACACAAAGCATTGAGAGAAGGCACCGTTTGCAGAGTTCTGACAGTTGCTAAAATGCGATTTCCAAGCGCCTTGCCATGACGATTAACTTTCCCTTTCTATGACCACGAAGCATTAAGAAAAGGCACCACTAGATTAGCTTTCTATGACCACCAAAAGCCCAGATCTGCAACCACAAGTAACCAGAACACAAGCAAAAGATTAACATCTGCTGTCCTCACTAGTAAAGAGAAAAGGGGAAAAAAGAAAAGGGAATACAAAAGCAATCTCTTGGTTTCGGACAAAACATAAACCTCAAAATTAAGCAATTCAACTGATCCAGGGAATCTATCCTTGAGTGTGTTTGACAAAACATAGAAACCTAATTCTATAACAATGGGCATTACTCAAGTAAACGGAACGAATACATAAGTTAAAAGAAGTGGAAGTTCAATGCATAACTATGTTATT